>OVBA01001139.1:0-48499 GCA_900406435.1 Lepidium aucheri
TTTTGGGGCAGAGAAAAGACAAGAAACTGCATGTGATATACTATGCTAGCCAAACTTTGGATGATGCTCAAAGGAAGTATGCTACAACAGAGAAGGAAGTGTTGGCTATTGTCGATCCGAGATAAACGAGGCATAGAGAATGGAGTGGCTGATCACTTTTCAAGGCTTTGGGTGAATGATAGGGTACCTTTGGATGACAGTTTGCGCGAAGAGCAGGTCAATTCTATTCATATTGCATTGAGACCAGCTCGTTCATCTGCTTATATTTTGTGGGTTCCAGGTACTCCTTGGTTTGCTGAGATTGCCAACTACTTGGCTGCAGATGTTAAGCCTCCTGCGTTTTACAGTTATAGGAAGAAGAAGTTCCTTTGTGACATCAGTCACTACTATTGGGATGCACCTTATCTTTACAAGCAGTGTGCTGATAAGATTTTCCGACGATGTGTAACCGAGGATGAGGTTTCAGGGATTTTGTTTCATTGTCATGGTTTTTCTTATGCAGGACACTTTGCAACCTTTAAGACAGTTTCGAAGGTTCTACAAGCTGGTTTTTGGTGGCCAACCATGTTCAGGGATGCTCATGCTTTCATCTCAAAGTGTGACTCATGCCAAAGACAAGGAAATATTAGCAAGAGGAATGAGATGCCTCATAATTTCATACTCAAAGTTGAGGTCTTTGATGTCTAGGGAGTTGATTTCATGGGACCGTTTCCGAGTTCTTCAGGGAATCAGTACATCCTTGTAACCGTCGATTATGTTTCCAAATGGGTAGAAGCGCTGGCTAGCCCAACCAACAATGCTAAGATTGTGCTGAAGATGTTCAAGCATGTTATCTTCCCTAGGTTTGGTGTTCCGCGAGTTGTTATCATCGATGGTGGTTCTCATGTCATCAACAAGACATTCAATGGTCTCCTAAGGAAGTATGGAGTTAATCACAAAGTGGCTACACCATATCACCAACAAACAAGTGGACAGGTTGAAGTTTCAAACCGAGAGATCAAGAGCATTATACAAAAAAATGTTTGTTCGACGCGGAAGGATTGGTCTACAAAATTTGATGAAGCTCTTTCGACATATAGGACAGCTTAAAAGACTCCTTTGGGTACAACCCCATTCCATCTGGTTTATGAGAAGTCTTGTCACCTTCTAGTTGAGCTCGAGTACAAGGGTAATTGGGCTATAAAACATTTGAACTATGATATAAAGTCGACCGCCGAAAGAAGAACTTTGCAGCTACATGAGTTAGAAGAGATCAGACACTTGGCCTATGATAACTCAAGGATCTACAAAGAAAGGACAAAGAAAGCACATGATAAGCGTATCCTTGGTAGAAGTTTTGCTCCTAATGATTTGGTTCTTTTGTTTAATTCTAGTTTGAAACTTTTCCTTGGAAAGCTTAGATCAAGATGGTCAGGACCTTTCACCATCAAGAAAGTGCGCCCTAATGGAGCTATAGTATTGTTTGATGGAAAGGGAGGCGAGCTTGTTGTAAATGGCGGACGTTTGAAGCACTACTTTGCCGACATGGACATAGCCAAGGAGACTTCTATTCCCTTGACTAATGTTCCTTTAAACTAAAGGACTTCGAAGTCAAGATAATGACTTTAAGCAAGTGCTGAGTGGGAGGCAACCCACTAGTAAGCTTTTAGATTTTGTTTCGCATTCTTTGTTCTTGCTTTTGCTATTTTCGTTTTTTTTGGTTTCAAGAAAAGGGAAGCGATCGATCACGGATGGAAGGTGGACTATCGCGTGATTGTTCATCGACTTGGAAGCAGCAGATCGATCGATCATACGGACCATTCAAAGAACGCTTGATTCAACAATCGACCGAGCACATTGGATTGATCGATCAAGTATACCATGCTTCAAACGTTTGATTGGTAGAGCGATCTTGGATTGATCTATAGCTCGAGCAACCCTTGATCGATCGCTCACAAGTAGAGATCGATCGATCATGGGTACAAGTTCATCGACTTCCTTCCCTTCCTTTGATATTGCTGATTTTTGGTTCTTTTATGCGAGTTTTTCTTTCTCACTCTTGTTATCACACCTGGACGGTGTGAAATAAATCTGTGGGAGGATGCTTTGGTATATGGTATTTTTTTTTCAGTTCTTAACCCTTGTTTTCCATGGTTTCATTGAGTCAAAGTATATGTTTTAGAGTCTTTTGGTCTGTTTTAGAGTCTTCTCAGATTATAGGTCACATTTGGAGAAGATGAGCTGTTTTGAGTGAAAATGAGCATATGGAGATGCAAAATCATGCAGAAGCATCAGCAGTTTGAATTATTTTAAAAGCCTTCCCACCGTTGGATCGAGCTGGAATATGGTGGTGGTCTGAGGGCAATCAGACAAGTGGTTAGGAAGATATGATAATTTTACCGAAGACATGTCATCCTGGCCGAGAACAAACACCGCCAGAAGATGCGCTTGACCTAAGGATCAACCTGCTAAGACCTTGATCGATCGATCAACCCCTTGATCGATCGATCATCAAATTTTTGCGAGAAAAACCAGATTTTCCTTATTCTGTACCAGATGCGTTTTTAGCCTATTTAAAAAGATTTCTTAGAAGTTTTAGGGCATCCTATCATTATTTTAAGCAGCCACTCTTGTAACCTTTGAGGGAGAAGATCTCTATCCTCCACAACGCCATTGGAGAAGATTTCTATCCTCCACAACATCATTGGAGAAGATTTTTGAACCCTATTTCTATTTAATTCAGTTTAGTATTATGTTTCCATTCTTCTTCTTCGTTTGCTTATTTTCTATCATGTTTGAGTAGTTTACCAATCTGGTTTAGGAATTTCTAGGGATTTAGGGATTAAATGAATTAGGAACAAATAGGGCTCAATGTTATGTGTTCTCCATCTAAGACTGAGTTTAATGCTTAGGTTAGACTGGCCACCTAGTCTATGATCTTAGGTTGTTTAACTCACTAAAAGCTTGTTAGATGCCTAAACTAGCTTAGATGAGCAAATACTCCTTAACCAACAAAAATTGATGTCAAGGCTAGTTGTGGACATATTAGACCCCTCTAGGACGAACAATAGTTAGGAGCACCAGAATAATAAACAGAGTAGTAGGCACCATGATAGTGGGTTTGCTAGAATTCTATGTTTAAGTCAAGAATTGGTTTAAAGATGCACTGAATAGTTTCCTAATTTTGATTCCCTGCTTCCTAATTAATTCTTAATGCCTGATGCCTTTATTTATTAGTTTTACATTGTTTATTGTTTAGTTTAGTTTTCATCACTGTTTGATTTATCTTAGCTTGAGTTTAATCTAGAGATTGATAGTGTAACCATTGGTCCTCGTGGATTTGATCTTTAAGTGCTACATCGATAATATACACACAAGACGTTAAATTGGTATGATTAACCTTGTATCAATGCTCGTTGTTACTAATGCACTTTCTGATTACTTGTTGTCTTTTTGATGTCTAAAAACCGATTGCTTAGAGCTATGATTTTTGAGTATTGTCGCAAGTCATGAACTAAGTACCACAAATGTTTGTTTGTCAGGGATCGATTGACTATTGGAAAACCTAAAGGTTTGACACTACTTCAGCACCACACATATCCATGTCGGTTTTTGATGGATCTTGTGTCTGCTTCACCCTTAACGTAACTTAATCTTCTTGTCAAGGGGATTTGTATGCATCGGATCAGATTCCTCTTTTTAGTCCTGAAAGACTTATCTATGTGAGTATGGTTCCCCTCTCCTAATCATTTCAAAGTGTTTATGCTAAATGTGCCATCTTTGAAGTAACTATAAAACAAAGTTGGATGCAATGTTAGTAGACTGAGGAAAACTCTGATGATGCTACCCTTGCTTACATTCTTTGAGTTACTAAAGAACCAACCAATAAAAAAAATAAAATGATATACTAGGTAAGTAGGGAGAAATTGGTTGGGCAACCAATAAAAAAATACAATGATACCCTAGGTAAGTAGGGAGAAATTGGTTGTGCAGCCGATAGAAAAAATAAAATGATATCCTAGGTAAGTAAGGAAAAATCAGCTGTAAAGTGAATGAAATGAGAGGAAAGGAACCATAGGGAAGATAGTCTTTGTGTTCAGGTTATGGCCGAAAAAGAATCCATGTTTCCTTTGGTCGATATTCCCTTGATGAGACCACACTTAGAAGCTTTAAGAAGTCGATATGGTGAACTTGGATTGTGGAGTTCGGCTTGGGTAGTTGTCAAAGTCTGGGGGAAGTACAAGGTGGTCTCAATTCTAACAGGTAAGTGTTGTGTGGTTTACTATTGGATTGATATGAGGTGCTGTGATGACAAATGAGTTCTTTGGAGTGAAATCTTTCTTTTGGTTTTTTCTTTTTTTGCTGGGGAAAGTGATATACCTCATTCTTATCGGGTTTAAGCTCATTAATTCACATGCTTTTAGAATATTTTTTTTTGCATTATAGAGTGTTTTTAAGTGGAAAACATGTTAAATTTGAATACCCTCAAAGCTTGGTTCAGGATGAATTAGAGCATTTTTTGAAATTTTAGCCGTAGAGGAGCTATCAATCGATCTACACCCTTGATCGATCGATCCGCGATGTTCAGCAAGAATTACGCTTGATCCATTGATCGACCAAGACTTTTTAAATATCAAGCATTCAACCTTGATCGATCAATCCACAGCCTTGATCGATCGATCCTCGAAGCTGACAAGGAGAAAACTTAGTTTTTCTTATTTTACACCTCTGCTTTTTAGGACCTATATAAGACCAATTTTCATTATTTTTTAGAACAACCATTGTTACGCGATCAGAACCTGTAATTGAGTTTTTAGGAGAGGAATATCAGTCCCCACATAATTGAAGAAGAATTCTAAACCCTCTTATTTCAATACAAATTACTTTTATGCTTTTTATTATGGTTTTCAATGTGATCTTCTTCACCTTGTCGGAGTAGTTCCCCAATCAAATGTAGGACTTTCTAGGGTTACAGAGAATTAATGGATTAGGAACAAATAGGTATTGCTTGATGTGTTCTTCACCTAATAAACAACCTTAATGCTTAGATTAGTGTAGCTAAGTAATCTATGATCTTAGATTACCCAACATTCCAAAAGTTTGTTAGGAATTGGATCCTCCTTAGGTGAGCAATCAATCCTTAACCGCGATAGCTGATGTTAAAGATGATTGTGGACTTATCACTTATCAGACACAATCGATAATGCATACTAGCCTCTTGGTACCAACGAGACTTAGGATCACTAGGTTGATTAATATAGTAATTGATACCACGATAATGGATTGGTTATAGATTTCTGTCTGAGTCAAGAATGTCGAATGAATGTTTCCTAAATAATTTCCTGGTTCAAATTCCCTAGTTTCCTGATGAACTTCCTAAGCATGTTGTTTTAATTCATTGATTGTTAATCATTAGTTTTGTTACAATTCAGTTTACAACCAACTTTCTATTCGCCTTAGCTCTAATTTAGTTCCAGAATTGATAGTGTGATAACTTGATATTTGTGGATACGATCCCTAAATTACTACTTGATTTGATGTGCGCTTCTAGTAGAGATATAGGGTAAAACTTGAGTAACATCAAGTATAGGCCTAAAACTCTGTGTATTAAGTCTTTTGCACTATTGCAGGGGACCAATTGTGTTGCCTTTCGATCTACGTTCAAATTTTAGTCTATATGTTCTTCTACTTATTTTTTGTGTGTTTCAGATACAATGAGCAATTCTATTCCTACAAATCCACCAGCTAATAATAGTGACCATCTGGGTCAAGACAATTCTGCTATAGTTGCGCAGTTGATACATCAGATAGAACAGTTGCAGCGACAACAGAATGCCCAGCCATAGCGTCGCAGAATATGTCACTTGGACACGCCTCATCAGCTATATCAGAACATGTTTGCCATCATTATTCCTACTATATAGAGGCAAGACTATGAAATCAAGGCTCCACCGATTGAGTTGATCAAGAAATATGTTTTCCATGGTCTACCAGCTGAGAACCCAATGGACCATATTGAGAACTATGAAGATATGTGGAGTACAACGAGTTCTAACAGAGTCCCTGTAGATTGTGTCAAATGCAATTTGTTGCATAACTCTTTGGATGACAAGGCATCGGGTTGGCTTATGTCCCTTCCTACTAGATCTTTGAAGACGTGGGAAGCACTCAGAGCTGCTTTTCTTGATTAGTTCTACACCAAGTCTAATATAGCTGCATTTAGAAATAGGATCACTACATTTCAGCAACAGATTGTGAGTCCTTTTATGAGGCTTGGGAGAGAATTAGAGAGTACTGTAGAGACTGTCCACACCATGGATAGATCAACGAGCAAATTCTAAACATCTTCTATGGAGGAGTTGATTAGGACTACAAGAAATCCCTAAACGCTGCTAACAGTGGGGAGTTTATGACTAACATTAAGGAGGAAGCGTTTACTCTCACCGAGAAGTTGGCTGCTACTTCGAGTCATCAGAGTCCCGAATATGACCGATCTATATGTGTGAGCAGTGTTCAATCACAAAAGATAGAGGAGTTTATTGCCAAACTTGATTTGTTGATATCATGACACCCTTGCAGGAGGATATTCAAAAGCTGTACGCACATATAAAAGGTTAGCACAGACATTTAACTGGCCCAAAATGCTCAATTTTGTGTGGCAATATGTTGCTAATTCTCAAATCTGTTAGCAGGCAAAGTCATCAAGTATTACACCAGCAGGGCTTTTACAACCGCTTCCGGTACCTCAATGAATTTAGGAATATGTGTCAATGGTCTTTGTAGACGGGTTACCACGTTCTAATAATCTCACAAAAATCATGGTGGTGGTTGAGCGACTATCAAAGGCTGCTCACTTGGTTCCACTCACACACCCGTACATAACCAAATCAATAGCTTCACAATTCCTGACATTTGTGGTAAAGCTCCATGGGTTGCCATGTACTGTTGTGTGTGATAGGGATCTGATTTTTGTCAGCTCTGTTTGGGCGGATCTACAACATCTTTCAGGTACCATGTTGTGTATGACATCGATATATCACCCTCAGTCTAATGGAAGAACCGAGGTTGTAAACCGTTTCATAAAACAGTATTTGCGGTGTTTTGTTCATAATCAGCAAAAACAGTGGAGCTACTTTTATCGTAGAAGGAGAATTGGTACAAAACAACTTATCATGTCTCCGTTGGTCTTATCCCATTCAAAGTAGTCTATGGTCGAGATCTACCTTCAATTCCTGGTTATGTTGAGTCCACAATGGTTCAAGAATTACATGAACAATTAGCAACTCGTGATGTTATGTTATCTAAATTATGTGACCATCTCTTGACAGCCAACATTAGGATGAAACAACTAGTAGACAAAAAGCGAAGGGTTGTGAATTTCAAGTCGGAGAGTGCGTGTACTTGCGTCCGCAGCGGTATCGACAATGACTGATCTTCCATTGGACTAACCTTAAGCTTTTAGTCCGATATTATGGGCCTTTCCAAGTAACAGCTCGAGTGGGTCATGTTGCATATCGACTATCCCTACCTGAGGGTACTAAGATACATAATGCATCTCACATATCTTTTCTGAAACAGAGAGTGGGGTCCGACAGGTGCATTACCTCCTCTTTGCTCCTCTAGGTTGTTACAATTGGAATCAGTCGCTATTTTAGATACACGTAATGTTTTTATGTGATGGAGCCGTTGTTCTAGAGGTGCTGTTGAACTCGCTGGCCTTTCAGAAGGAGTCTCCACTTGGGAAGTCAAAGCAATGGCTCTGATACCAAAATAATAAGGTCTCAGATTTAGGGCTCTAACTTTGGCTCTACAACTATCTACACGTACTTTTCTTTTGGCAATATAAATTTCCTTTTTTTTTGGCTTTTTCATTGATTTACAATAGAGAAAAACAGTTAAAATTTGAAACAGAAAACGTGGAAATGAAATGCACAGTTGTGTTTACTAAACAAAAGGAACAGTAAGTCTTTCTTTAACTAAAACAAAATTCTGAAGCAAATAACATAAATCCTAATAATGCAAATAGAAACCATTAACCACGACAATCCCTATATCTTTGGTTTGGTATTGTTACTCGATCGGACCTTCTCTTAACCGGTGACACTAACTGAGAGACTCCAACAAACACCCATTAATACGTCCAAACGACTTTTTTGAACATCTATTTTAAAAATTGTTTTCAAGCAAAGTGTTGATTAATAGTTTTTCTATGGATAGACACAAATCGCTCGAGACCAATAAAGGAGAATCCAACAAGATAAGAAGGCCACCAATCTGACCCAAAGTTAACACTCTGAATCAGCGCCAGAAAGCTCGCCGTCAAAGAAAATAATATTTTCTTTGGAAATAAGCATCAACATGCTAACCAATCAAGGAAATAGAATCTAGTCAATCTGCAGAGATTGATTGGTACAATAAAGAAGACGAGGACACCGCCTAATCCTGTGATAATGAAGAAATCAGAATATTCTCCAAGAAACACGGAGGAAAACACCTATAAAACATGAGTCACGAATAGGGGAAAATGCATATGATCCTCAATTACTTAAGAACTACTTAGCTCGAGTCCGAGAGAGAAAACTATTTTGGTTCTTAGGATATTCTTACACCAAACTCTTTGTATTTATCTGTTTAAATCCAATTAAAGATATCCGATCTTTGATTGGTTGTTTACGCATAAAAAATTTGGTGCCCATCGTAGGGCCGAGATAAGTTTTCTCTCAAAATTGGTGTCAAGCTATTGAATGAATAGTTACTAGAAGCCAACAAGCAGCACTAGTAGCGCAAACAGGAGAACCAGGCGCAATCATGGCCAGCACCAGAATTAACCCCAACAAGACAGGGGACTTGGTGAATGAAGAAAACCTGACTGGGAAAAACGTTCGAGATCAACCACCCGACGAGCTGCCTCCACAGCGCAATCACACTACGACGGAACTCCATGCCACGATCTGACAGCTGGTTGAACAAGCTAAGAAAAACAAGGAAATAAGCAAGTACCTCTTCAGACAATTGGAGAGGAAGAACATAATTCCCCAGGAACAGATTGAGGAAATTAGACGTGCCAATCAGGAGTTGGGGCACGGCCTCTTAAGGAAAACGATCATCTTGACAAACAAGGAAAACAAGTAACCAGAAGAAGAATGTGAGGAAGAGCGTTATGGTAGACAAGAGAGCAGAGAGTCAGAGGAAAGGATCGAAAGGACGCCTACGCCCAAAGTTCACATATAACCAGACTCTTGTCCATGGTACCCCAAACTCAAGATGACTACATAGGCATGAAAACACAAGTACACATGCAATAACATTAGCCCCATAACTGCATCGCGTGACTGAGCAGACCCAAAACACTTCCTTGACCAGCGGGAAAGCCAAAGTTTCCCCAGTTGTCAAGAGATTCAGATCCTGTGATGTTCTTAAATTTGTTCGACCTAGTAGCAGACAGGGTATACCTCCAACCGAAAGAATGAAACTCAAATTTCTGGCGATTCTTGGCAGTAAAACTCCAGGGTGCTGCCCTAGACTGGTTTTCAGCCCTCACACCAAATTTGATCGATTGATTCGAGGATTTTCTAAACTATCATTTCCAAATCAATCAACCAAAAGCATTAAAATCAGGTTCATTAAGTTCACTAATCCCCTAGACATCATCTCTCGAAGGCCTAGTAAGAAAAGCTCTAAAATAAGTCATTCGGGAATTTCATTAAACACCTCTCGGGCAATGATTTTCCTAGCATCTATTTTCAAGTGATCAAGTCGAATGTAGAATTAAGAGCACCTAAATCAGGTTCATTAAGTTCACTAATCCCCTAGACATCATCTCTCGAAGTCCTAGGAAGAAAAGCTCTAAAATAGGTCATTCGAGAATTTCATCAAACACTTCTCAGGCAATGATTTTCGTAGCATCTATTTTCAAGTTTAAAAAGTTGAATGTAGCATTAAGAGCACCAGATCAACCCACTCTCATGGCATTGATCTCTATGTCAATCAAGAGAATTTTCTAAACTCTCATTTTCAAATCAATCAACCAAAAGCATTAAAACCAGGTTCATTAAGATCACTAATCCCCTAGACATCATCTCTCGAAGGCCTAGGAAGACAAGCTCTAAAATAGGTCATTCGAGAATTTCATCAAACACCTCTCGGGCAATGATTTTCCTAGCATATATTTTCAAGTGATCAAGTTGAATGAAGCATTAAGAGCACCTAAATAGAAGGAGCCTAACAAAATAAGCATCAATGATCCACTACCCAAGCCTAGATCTACCTAACCTTCAACCATTCTAATGACTACTCACACCTGTTGTAAATGAGAAATAAAGAAAATGCTAAAAGCATAAACATAATGAGATAAGAAGAGATTAGGGAAAAGAGATTCTCAATAATCTTCAGTGAAAATGATCCAAAGTCTCCAGTCTTCTTTTGTCAAACTTCTCTCAAAGTGTGCTTCATAAAACTTAGAAAAACTTAGAATATTAAAGAGTAAATCAAATAATAAGACTTTCCTAAAGTTTTGGCAGCTTAATCCAATTCATACCCTAGGGTTATAGTTAAAAATACCAAAAGAAAATAGTTTGGATTGACCGGGGACAAACCAGGTCGGACCATAAAACTTGTGTGTCTATGGAGTATCCATCGATTCAGTCTGGTCATCCGGTTGGTCGAGGAAGGTGTGTCTGCCGGTTGAAGATTGCATGTCGATTACGTCGTGTCAGCCGTTGGGTTGATGGAGCGACTAGGGTCGATCACCTCTCATCGGGCCGTTGGTCAATGTTGTCAGCTCTAGACTTTTTTGAAGCCTACAATCCGCAGTTGACCTCTCAAACTCGGGCTGATGGTCGAAGAAGCTGAATTCCGAGAGTTTTTATCATTTTCATGCGGATTGATTGCATTCCATCAACCAGGTGGTCGATGGTCGGAACGTTGAAGTCTTTGTCTCCGGAATGGTGTGTCGACCTCCAAACATCGACCTTCAGGTAGGGCCCCGCATGATCCGAGTCCTTCAAATGCACGTTCTTCATGAATCATCTCCTCGGATTGCACCCGTCGATGGTTTGGTTAAGTAAGTATGTTCTGCTTACGATTCGTCGATCTATCGGTCTGATGTTAATCAGGTTTTACCCTATATCTCTAGTGCAAGTGCACAACAAATCGAGTAGTAATCTATGGATCATATCCGCAAGGACCAAGTTATCAAACTATCAATTTTTAAACTAAACTAGAGCTAAGACAAATAGAAAGTTGGTTGTGAAATGAATTGAAACGAACTAATGATTAACAATCAATGAATTAAACACCAAGCTTAGGAAGTTCATAAGGAAACTAGGGAATTCGAAGCAGGAAACTATTCAGGAAACATTCATTCAACAATCTCAACTCATACAGAAATTGATAACCAATCGACTATCGTAGTATCACTTACTATATCCAGCAACCTAGTGAACCTAGCTATCGCTGGTACCAAGAGGCTATTATGCATTATCGATGGAGTCTGTAAACAAGAGTAGCTTCATCGGAGTTCCCCTCGTAAGCTATTAGTGTTCAAGAAATCGGCACCATCATTGAAATAAATCTTGGGCTACCATCATTACATAAACACAAGCAGCGTCATTGGAGAACTTTTACCCTTAGCTTACCGTAATGCACAACTTTGTAAACTAGTTACTTCAAATTAAGCACATTTAGCACAAACCCTTTTAAATGATTAAGAGATGGGAACCATACTCACACAGATAAGTCTTTCAGGACTGAAAACATGAATCTGATCTGGTGCATATCGATCCCCTTGACAAGAAGATTAAGTCAGGTTAAGGGTGAAGCCGACACAAGATCCACCAAAAAACCGACATGGATATGGGTGGTACTAAAGTAGTGTCAAGCCTCTAGGTTTTCCAACAGCCAATGGATTCCTGACAAACAACTATTTATGGTACTAAGTTCATGACATGCAACAGTCCTCAAACATCATAGTTCTAAGCAATCGGTTTTTAGACATCAAAAAGAAAACAAATTATTAGAAACTGCATTAGTAACAAGGAGCATCCTCCCCCAGACTTATTTCGCACCGTCCCAGTGTGATAAGGAGAATGAGAAAGAAAAACTCGCATAAAAGAAACTAAAATCAAGAATATCAAAGGAAAGGAAGGAAATAATTAACTTGTACCCATGATCGATCGATCTCTGCTTGTGAGCGATCAATCAGGGGTTGCTCGAGTTGTAGATCAATCCAAGGATCTCTCTACCAGTCGATCGTATGAAGCATGGTATACTCATTGATCAATCCAACGTGCTCGGTTGATTGTTCAATCGAGCGTTCGTCGAATGATCCATATAATTGATAGATCAGTGCCTTCCAGGTTGATGACCCGATCGCACGATAGTCCACTGTCCATCCATGATCGATCGATCTTTTGACTGATGGATCGATCTTTTGACTGATCGATCGATCGCTTGACTGATCGATCGATCGCTTCCCTTTCTGAAACCAAACAAAACGAAAACAGCAAAAACAAGAACAAAATAATGCAAAACTAAATCTAAAAGCTTACTAGTGGGTTGCCTCCCACTCAACACTTTATTAAAGTCATTAGTTCGACTTCAAAGGTCCTTTGTTTAGTGGAACATTAGTCAAGGGAATAGCAGTCTCCTTGGCTATGTCCATGTCGGCAAACTAATGCTTCAAACGTTGGCCATTCACAACAAACTCGCCTTCCTTTTCATCAAAAAATACTACAGCTCCATAAGGGCGCACTTCCTTGATGGTGAAAGGTCCTCACCACCTTGACCTAAGCTTTCCAGGTTAAAGTTTCAAACAAGAATTAAACAAAAGAATCAAATCATTAGGAGCAAAACTACTTAGAAGGATACACTTATCATGTGCTGCCTTTGTTCCTTGTTTGTAGATCCTTGAGTTGTCATAGGCCAAGCGTCTGATCTCTTCTAACTAATGTAGCTGCAAGGTTTTTCGTTCGGCTACCGACTTTATATCATAGTTCAATTGCTTTATAGCCCAATTAGCCTTGTACTCGAGTTCAACTGGAAGGTGACATGACTTCCCATAGACCAGATGGAATGGGGTCGTACCCAAAGGAGTTTTGTAAGCTGTCCTATATGTCCAAAGAATTTTATCGATTTTTGTAGACCAGTCCTTCCTCGTTGAACAAATAGCTTTTTGTAGGATGCTCTTGATCTCTCAATTTGAAACTTTAACCTGTCCACTTGTCTGTGGGTGATATGGTATAGCCACATTGTGATGAACTCTATACTTCTTTAGAATACCATTGAATGTCTTGTTGATGAAGTGAGAACCACCATCACTGATAACAAATCGCGGAACACCAAACCTAGGGAAGATGACAGGCTTGAACATCTTTAGCACAACCTTAGTATTGTTTGTTGGGCTGGCCAGCGCCTCTACCCATTTGGAAACATAATCAACTGCTACAAGGATGTACTGATTCCTTGAAGAACTCGGAAATGGTCCCTTTAAATTAACTCCCCAAACATCAAAGACCTCAACTTCGAGTATGAAGTTTTAAGGCATCTCATTCCTCTTGTTAATATTCCTTTGTCTTTGGCATGAGTCAAACGTTGAGATGAAAGCATGAGCATCCCTGAACATGGTTGACAACCACAAACCATCTTGTAGAACCTTAGAAACTGTCTTGAAGGTTGCAAAGTGTCCTGCATAAGAAGAACCATGAAAATGAAAAAAAATCCCTGAAACATCATCCTCTGTTACAAATCGTCGGAAAACCCCATCAGCACACTGCTTGTAAAGATAAGGTGCATCCCAAAAGTAGTGTCTGATGTCGTGAAGGAACTTCTTCTTCCAATAACCGTGAAACACAGGAAGCTCGACATCTGCAACCAAGTAATTGGCAATCTCAGCAAACCATGGAGTACCTAGAACCCGCGAAATATGAGCAGATGAACGAGCTGGTTTCGATGCGGTATGAATAGAATAAACCTACTCTTTGCAAAAATTATCATACAAAGGTACCCAATGATTCACCCGAAGCTTGACAAGTGATCAGCCACTCCATTCTATATGCAATGCTTGTCTCAGATCTCAAGATCGAACTCCTGATGGAGGAGAACCCATCGAAGTAGTCTAGGTTTCGCATCCTTCTTGGAGAGGAGATACTTCAATGATGCATGATCTGTATGAACAATCACCTTAGAACCAACCAGATATGACCTGAATTTTTTGAAAGCAAAGACAATAGCCAACAATTCTTTCTCTGTCGTGGCATACTTCCTCTGAGCATCATCCAAAGTTTGGCTAACATATTATATCACATGCAATTTCTTGTCTTTTCTCCACCCGAAAACAGCCCCAACTGCATAGTCACTTGCATCACACATGATCTCAAATGGTAAATCCCAATCTGGTGGCTGCACAATCAGTGCACTCACTAAATCTCCCTTCAATGTGAGAAAAGCTTCTTCACATTCCTTAGTGAAATCAAACTTGACATCTTTGCACAACAGCTGTGTCAAAGGTCTGGCCAGCTTTGAGAAATCCTTGATGAACCGTCTATAGAAACCGGCGTGACCTAGAAACCTCATCACCTCCTCCACAGTGGTTGGCGATTTTAGGCTAGTCATGATCTCGATCTTGGCTTTGTCGACCTCTATACCATTCCCAGATATCTTGTTTCCTAAGACTATTCCATCTCTAACCATGAAGTGGCACTTCTCCCAGTTCAGCACAAGGTGTTTCTCCTCACATCGTTGAAGTACCCTGCAAAGATTAGAAAGACAACAAGCAAAAGAAGAACCATATATAGAAATGTCATCCATAAACACTTCCATAATATCCTCAATAATGTCAGTAAAAATGGACATCATGCATCTCTGAGAAGTCGTTGGTGCATTACAAAAACAGAATGGCATCCTGCGATAAGCAGAGTTGCCCTAAGAACATGTGAATGTGATCTTCTCCTGATTGTCGGGATGAATGGGAATCTGAAAGAAACCTGAATAACCATCTAGAAAATAGTAGTATGAATGATTAGCCAATATCTCAAGCATTTGATCGATGAAGTGCATTGGAAAGTGATCTTTTCTAGTCGAAGAATTCAAGTTCCTGAAATCGATACACATCCTATGTCCTGTAACAGTCCTAGTAGGTATCAACTCATTGTTCTCATTCCTAACTACAGTCACGCCTCGTTTCTTAGGCACTACATGAACATGGCTGACCCAATTACTATAAGATATAAGGAATATAATTCCTGCTTCTAACAGTTTCATGATCTCTTTCTTAACAACATCCTTAAGGTTAGGGTTTAGACGTCTTTGGTTTCTATAGAAGTCTTAGACTCATATATCAAGTGAATCCTATGCATACACAACTCAGGAGAGATTCCAGGAATATCATCTAAGGAATAGTCTATTGCTCTATGACACTTACGAAGTTTGCATGACAGTAAAGCAGTTTCAGCATTGTTCAACTTAGCATTGGTATCACAGGATAAGTCGAATTAAACCAAAGAAAAGCGTACCTTAGCCCTACTTGAAGTGTTTTCAGCTTGACCTTAGGAGCCTTAAGCTTGCTCCAAGGATTTTCCAGAGATGATGTAATCGATGGCTTAGGTGCATCCAAGGCTAAGTAAGCTACCATCTGCTCAATTATCTTGCTCAAGTCCAACATCTTGGCGTAAATGGCTGCTTCCTCACTGAGAAATCCATACTCCGATTCTATCCCTGTGAGTACTATATCAAGGGGATCCTCTGTTAGAATCTCATCAGTCACTTGATCTGTGATCTCCTCAGAAGCGTCAACCATAAATGTCATCCCATTCAGCATAGGTTTCTCCAGCATTCTGTCCATTTCAAATCTCATGAGCATATCACCTAAATGGAGGTCGATTCTACCATGCTTCACATCAATCATTGCTTCTACATTCCTAAGAAATGGCCTCCCCAAAATCAAAGGATCCTTAGGTTCTTCATCGAGTTTGAGAACCACAAAGTCTGTTGGCACAAGAGCATTCTCAATCTTCACATGAAAATCTTCAAGAATACCAACTGAGAGTTTGACTAAACGGTCAGCAAAGATCAAAGATATCCTAGTCCTCTTGAAGTCTGTTTACCCAAGGCGTAGGGCTACAGAACATGGCATTAGGTTAACCCTTGAACTAAGGTCACAAAGAGACTTCACAAACACATGAGAACCAATCTCTATCGAAAGTACAAATCGTCCAGGGTCTTCTTCCTTTTTGGGCATCTTATTTTGAAGTACATTACTGCAGTCCTGAGTGAACATCATAACCTTCTCTTCACCTGTAAATTTGTTTGTTACCAGCCCCCTTTACATAGCTCTTAAGAGATGGCATCATCTGCAAAGCATCAACAAAAGGTAACCTCACTTTCAAACCGCAAGCATCTCTTTGTACTTAGGAACTCCCAAATCTTTTCATGACTTCTTTGGTGGAATAGGGTATGCAGGCTTTGGCACATAGGTTCTCTCTAGAGCAATAGCTGATCTCTGACTTGGAACCACAAGTTCTTGTTGAGTTTGTTTCGGTGTAGCATTCTGTTCAGCGTTGTCGATCGATCGAACTTCCATGGGATCGATCGATCGCTCACCCTGCAAAGCAAAATCGGCTCTTTTTCCTTTGTCTTCCTCGTCATCCTCAATATCAATCATCACATCCTTTCCTGATGGCTTACTCACAGGAGGTTCTAGGTGCTTAGCACTCCTCAATGCTACAACATTACACTCTTGGTAGCTATCATAAGGAGATGAATTCAAATTGTTGTGACTGAGCAGTGACATAGTCATACTTTGAGTTAAGTTTTGTGTACAGCTTATCACCCTTTGCAGGGATCTCAGACGTGGCATGATGTTGTCCCTGATGAGTTGCTGTAACATACTTAATCTCATCTTGACTGCTACCTGAAAAACTCTTTGGTGTAGATAGTTGACTAGACGATAAGTAGATGTTGCTAGACACCAATGTTGAATCTGAATACCCTGTATCCATCTCTACTTGTGTCTCACAGTGATGCACAACTCTCTTCTTCTTGACTCCGCTTGTAGCAATGAATTCATTTAGCTTCTCACTAATACCATTGATCTTCAGTGACCGGAAACTTTCTGATTCATCATCGCTAAAAGGTTCCTTAACCGTGTTTGGATCACTTGAACTAGCAGCCAGATTGTTGATCAAGGCATAGCCGTTCTCCTTCGTATTAGTCATGAAATCCCACTTGCTTGCTCCATTCAACAATCATCTGTACTCCAATTCACACCTCCATAGAAGAAAGTCAAAATCTTATCATCACTGAACCCATGATTCAGACATTCTCTCTTGTATCCTTTAAAATGTTCCCAAGCATCACTAAAGGACTCATCTACATTTTGTTGAAAGTGTGAAATCTGATTTTTGAGCTGATTTGTCTTAGCCTTGGTGAAGAAGTGATCGAGGAAGGTATCTCTAGTTTCATCCCCAGAAGTCAACAAAGCTAGAGGAAGAGACAGGACCCATCTCAAACCTTTACCTTCTAATGAGAATTTGAAGAGCTTGCACTTAGCATAATCTTCAGGAATTCTATTTGGTGCATTAGTGCTACATATCTCTTCAGAATTTCGTATGTGGTCCATCGGGTTTCTAGCTAGAAAACCATGGAATAGAAACTGCCTAATGAGTGTTATCAACTGTGGGTTCAACTCATAGGTAACCCCATGCAGTGGAGGTAAAGAAATCGCTGACCGATTCTGGTAGTGAATATGAAGAGTATCCACTTCCCCGATAGCTCGATGTTGAGCCTTTGCATCTCGCCCTCTTTTCAGCTCTTCTATATCTCTCATTAACCGTTGTTATAGTAGCTTTCTGATCCTGGTCCTATCGACCATTGGTGACATCCTCAGGATTTTCCATAGTAGTCATAAACTGAGAAACAAAAACAAGGAAACAAAAACAAATGTAAATTAAAGATGTCTTAGACTAAAATGTAGTGACGATTTGAAAGGCGACAATATTGGTCCCTGGCAACGGCACCAAAAACTTGATGTTACTCAGGTTTTATCTTATACCTCTACTGCAAGTGCACAACAAATCGAGTAGTCATCTAGGGATCGTATCCACAAGGACCAAGTTATCACACTATCAATTTTGAAACTAAACTAGAGCTAAGACGAATAGAAAGTTGGTTGTGAACTGAACTGAAACAAACTAACGATTAACAATCAATGAATTAAAACACCAAAAGCTTAGGAAGTTCATCAAGAAACTAGGGAATTCGAACCAGGAAACTATTCAGGAAACATTCATTCAACAACTCGACTCAATCATAAATTTATAACTAATCCACTATCGTGGTATCAATTACTATATGCAGCAACCTAGTGATACTAACTATCGCTGGTACCAAGAGGCTAGTATGCATTATCGATCGAGTCTGATAAGTCCACAATCAATCTTAACATGAGCTATCGCAGTTAAGGATTGATTGGTCACCTAAAGAGGATCCAATTCCTAACAAGCTTTTGGAACTTTGGGTAATCTAAGATCATAGATTAGTTAGCTACTCTAATCTAAGCATTAAGATTGTCAATTAGGTGGAGAACACCTCAAGCAATACCTATTTGTTCCTAATTCATCAATTCCCTGTAACCCTAGAAAATCCTAAACTTGATTTGAAACTACTCAGACATGGTGAAGAAGATCATATTGAAAAACATAATGAAAAGTATAAAAGTAATTTGTATTGAAATATGAGGGTTTAGGATTCTTCTCCAATTGTGTGGACATAGAAATTCCTCTCCAAAAAACTCAATTACAGGTTATGATCACGTAACAATGGTTTTTCTAAAAAATTAATGAAAATTGGTCTTATATAGGTCCTATAATCGCTAGTGTAAAATGGGAAATGTTAGGTTTTCTCCTTGTCAGCTTCGAGGATCAATCGATCAAGGGTGTGGATTGATCGATCAAGATTGAATGCTCAATTTTCAAAAATTCTTGCTCGATCAATAGATCGAGCATAGCTCTTGCTGTATATCGAGGATTGATCGATCAAGAGGGTAGATCGATTGATCGCTGCTCTATCGCTAAAATTCCAAAAATGATCTTATTCATCCTTAACCAAACTTGTGAGAGTATAATCCGAATTTAACATGTTTTCTAACTGAAAAGAATCTATAATGCAAACAAATATTCTGAAAATATTTGAATTAGTGAGTTCAAAAGTGATAAAAATGATGTATATCACGGCCACAACCTATCGATCAAATGGTCGACATTAAGCAAAACTTCTCTTTTCTTCATTTTTCTTGATCACCTCCAATCCCAATACTTGAGTTCTTCCTCCATTGATCTCCAATCCTCAAAGTTAGCTCCAATTTTACCTAAAAATGAGTCAAAGTAGAGAAAATAAGCGAATGCAAGACCTAAAGATTCTAATGCATGAATTCTACACAATATAATCTAGAATGATTCTATATGCAACTAAAGTGGATGATAATTATGCAAAATGATAGTGCAAAATAGCGTAATATATACATATATCAACTCCCCCCCCCCCCCCCNGCTTGTCCTCAAGCAAACAAATGACAAAACCGAAGAAGAGGTTGAAAATGGGAACTCAAAACCAAAGCAAGCATTATCCAATCTTAACCTCAATGTACAAAGTTAGTAATTCTAGGATGCAAAGCGAGCAAGTCTACTTAAAATCTTAGCCATACTCGTTAAAACCCAATCCAAATTTAACCTCAACCTACACATGCATTCATATCTACCATTCCTTTTGAAATTCATTAATTAGTAACCATGAATCATAGTGTGCACATTCAATGAACTCACTTGGCTAAGGGAATGTTAAGAGATAAAAGTGATCTCTTCTCATGTAAGGCTCAAAATTTTTCATGCAAGGATCTCTATATGAATGAAACGAGCTTTAGAAGAATGTGTAAGGTTCAAGCCAATGGATGCATACAAAGATAGAATCTCATCTACCCACATATACACAATAAAACTTAACCTAAAGCTATACCTAATCCCCATTGATCCTAGATTTCTACCCTTTCTCTCAAGGTGATTTCTTACTTTCAATTCATTTCTTTCTTGGGTCAATTCATAACTTCATTGGTTCATTTACATTCTAAGGAGAGGGGTTCCAACACATATGATATCTAGCGGGTTTGGCTTCTTTAATAATTTTGTTCAAATTCGTTTTCATTCCTTTTTGTTTCCATTATTCCCTTTAACAACCAATGAACCACTTAACTATTTCATTACTCCAAAACCCTTCACTAAATTATTTAACTTTACATTACATACCCTTTCTCTCCTAAACCTTTCCTTTGAACATTTAATTCCTTTTCATTCCATTTTCCAAACAATTCCTTTATAAGCACAAAATACATACAACCTCACAACAAAGATCAATTCCCCACCTAGTCCTATCCGGTTCAAAAAACATGAATCAAGAACTACATGGGATGCCATCTTTGTCGGCCCAAACCTAATACGTTCTACCAAGCTCATTCCAAAAATAAGACCTAAAACACACAACAAGCAGTGGTGGCTTGAAAGAAGGTTATAATAAAGGTGTGGAAACCGATTGTTTTGATGAAACCAGCTACTTGGATCACAAAGAGTGGTAAATGCTTAAGGAAATCCAAGTATGGGCTGACCAGCAACAGCCTTGGTAACCCGGCTTGGAGGATCACTATTGTACCTTTCTTCATTTGCATGCTCACGGCATATTGTCTCCTCTTCATTGGATATACCTCCAAGAAACTCATCAATGATTGACAACATCCAACACCAGAGGAATCAGTTCTCCTTTACTAGCTTTGGATGAGTAAGATGGTTTTGTAGGAGATTTGTCATTTTCTTTCACTACTTTTGGTGTGACCTCCATTGATATCTTCGCTTTCTTTCTTGGAGTTAGGGGTTTTTATGGAATGATCTCGAGGCTTTCGTGGCATTGTTCCTACAAAACTTTGAATAGAGGGAATGAGAGTTGAGAACAATCAATAGTATTGCAATGAGTTGCCAAATGGATGATGTTTAAATCAAACCAATGCTCAAGGCAACACCAAAACAATTCTAGTTTCTTAAGATACATAAATCAGACCAAGCCATAATCAGTGTTCAATATATTTTCAAAAGAGGTGAAAGTCAACAAAAGTCAAAATTTCTAAAAATACATGATAATCACGATTCGATAGATTTGCAAGAATTGATGATTTTTATCCTTGAAGTACAACAAGCCTAACCTAAGAGTACCAAGAGGAAAAGATACAAAAATCTTTCAACCATTTCCCCAAAATTTATTGAACTTTTTTTCATCTATCATACTCTCAAGAACCCTAAACTTCTCATTCACAATTCAACAATGGAAGTTGCAAGATTAAGCTCAAAGCAAGTAACTCAATCATTACCTAGCAATACCTAAGTTCAACAACTCATACTCAAACTCCAACTCACACAAATATAGAAAAGTAAAAATTCTTAACCTTGAGTGTTAATGGAGAAAAGGTTATAAATCTCATACCTTTGAATCGTATAAGGTGGTAAATAGATTGAGAAACTTGTAGAATTCTGAAATTAAACACTTAAATGCAAGTTAGATAGAATGAAAAAGTAGCAAATTTTGATGGAAAATGGTAGAAAAGGGAGAAAACTCGTTTTTGAAGATGAATGGAAGTTAGGAATCATGTGTGGAAAAGACAAATTAAGTATAAAGACAAGAAGACTTATCTGAGCCTAACCATCGACCACTTCCATCTACCGTGAGGTCGATAAAACTTCTCTTTGTCCCGGGTGGTTGCAACTTCGGAGGCATTGTCTCGACCTTGAGGTCGAGTAAGCTACTTCTCGCAGACTTTTGGTGCGTTTGTTGGTCTTGGTTCATTGACCGGATGGTTGAGTCCCGTACTTTCCGCAATCATTTTTGGAAAATACATTGAGTCCTCTCCATCGATAAGATGGTCGATACATCGCTTTCCCACATCTTTCAGTGTGTGCGTCAAGCTTTATCTCTTGAACTGATGATCGAACTGGTTGATTCCCGCATCCTTCATACGCATACCATTGACCTTTGCCAGTTGGTCCTTTGCTCGATCTCCTCGAAGCTGCTGCATTCCAAGACCTTGGATCGACCTCCACTAGTCGACCCAGAGGTCGATCTCCTCTTCTTGGATCCATCTTTTTTATCTCAAATTCGACCTTTCACTACTAATTCAAGTTCCTTCACAACTTGACCAAAAACAACATAGGAAACATACTCAAAATATAAAAACAAAGAGAAAAAAGCTACATGCAAGGATACCATGGGATTGCTTCCTAACTGCACTTGTTTTACGTCTCAAGCTCAAAGTTTTCCACCGGTTTTTATGCGGTTTGGAGACCGGAAAGTGGAATCTTCTCCACATTTGCGTCCTGAGAGTCAGCTAAATGGGCTTGATCATTTGGCCGTTTACTATGAATTCCTCTCCTAAAGGATTTTGAAATACAACGGCTCCATACGTTTTACTTCTTTTACCTTAAATGGTCCGGACTATCTTGATTTTTAACTTTCTCGGGAATAGTTTCAACCGTGAATTAAACAACACCTTATCCCCTTCGTTGAACTCTCTCCTTGCTATCTTCTTGTCATGAAAAGCTTTGGCTTTTTCCTTATAGATTCTGGAGTTCTCATACGCATCACGACAAATTTCATCTAACTCTCCAACCAGAAATAACCGTCTTTCAGATGCTAATTTGAGATCAAAGTTCAACAACTTAGTGGCCCAGATGGCTTTATACTCAAGCTATACAGGAAAGTGACAAGCTTTCCCGTACAACATGTTGAAAGGTGTAGTCCCCAATGACATTTTAAATGCTGTCTGGTAAGCCCATAGAGCGCCATACAACTTTTTAGACCAATCATTTGGTGCTTTTTGTGCAGTCTTCCTCAAGATCTCCTTTATTTGGCCATTACAAACCTCCACTTGGCCTAAATTTTCTGGATGATAATGAGTAGCTACTTTGTGCTTAACACCATACTTCATGAGGCTCTCGAAAACCTTGTTGATGAAGTAGCTACCTCCATCACTTATCACAATCCTTGGTACATTAAACCTCGGAAAAATGACCGTCTTGAAAAGTTTTACCACTACCTTAGCATCATCTGTAGGACTAGCAACAGCCTCTACCCATTTAGATACATAGTCCACATCAATCAAAATGTAGACATTCTCATGAGAAGAAGGAAACGGTCCCATGAAGTCTATACCCCACACATCAAAAACCTCAACCTCTAATATGATATTTTGAGGGACCTCTTATCTTTTTCCTATGTTCCCTTGGCGTTGACAATCATCACACTTGGAAATAAATTCTGGGGCGTCCTTGAACATGGTTGGCCACCAAAATTCAACTTGTAACACTCTTCTGATTTTCTTGAAGGTACCAATGTGTCCTCCATAACTAAAATCATGGCAATGAAGAACGATTTAATGAAATTTTTATTCTGGGATGCAACGTCGAAACAATCTATCCTTCGCTTGCCTATAAAAATAAGGCTCATCCAAATAGTACCAACTCACTGCTTTGAAGAACTTCTTCCTATCATACCCATCAAGACTTATTGGTTCTGCTCCAGAAGGAAGATAATTCACAATATTTGCATACCAAGGACCACTATCCCTTGACTTTTCTGTGGTGGCTATCTCCTTCACCATCAAGTTGGTAGCTTGAACTATTTAAATGAATAGAACATGCTCTTCTCTAAGAGAATCATCAATTGGTATATCATTATCAATTTGCAGCCTTGAGAGATGATCCGCAGGACCATTCTCTATGCCCTTCTTATCAATGATCTCTACATCAAACTCTTGTAGCAATAATACCCATCTCAACAACCTTGGTTTTGCATTCTTCTGTTTCATTAAATACTTGAAGGTTGAATGATCTGTGTACACAATCACCTTGGAACCAACTAGGTATGGCCAAAATTTCTCAAAAGCAAAGACCACGACTAGAAAATCTTTCTTGGCTGTAGCATATTTGACTTGAGCCTCATTAAGTATTCTACTTGCATAGTAGATGACATGAAGCTTCTTATATTTCCTTTGTCCCAACACAGCCCCAACCGCATAGTCGCTAGCATCACACATTATTTCAAAAGGGAGATCCCAATCCGGTGCTTGAACTATATGCACACTCACTAAGGCCTCCTTGAGTTGCAAGAAGCCCTATTACATTCGTTATCAAAGTTGAAGTCAACATCCTTGCACAAAAGGCGTGTTGATGGCCTTGCAATTTTTGAGAAGTCCTTGATGAACCTTCTATAAAACCCGGCATGACCTAAAACACTCCGAAAACCCCGCACTGTTGTTTGTGGTTCTAAGCTTGCTATGACCTCAATCTTTTCCTTATCAGGCTCAATATTCTCACTTGAAACCTGATGCCCTAGAACGATCCCATCTCATACCATGAAATGGCACTTTTCCCAATTAAGAACCAAGTTTGTATCTTCACATCTTTGCAAGACCCTGCACAAATTAGAAAGACAAGAGCGAAAACAAGAACCATACACCGAGAAATCATCCATAAATACCTCCATTACATCTTCACTCAAGTCAGAGAAGATGGACAACATGCACCTTGGAAGGTGGCTGGTTCATAAGATAGTCCAAATAGCATCCGACAATATGCGAAGGTACCATAAGGACATGTAAAGGTTGTCTTCTCTTGATAATTAGGATGTGTGGGTATTTGGAAGAATCTCATCCAAGAAACAATAATACGAATGATTCGCTAGCCTTTCTACCATTTCTTCAATAATGGCCTCCCAAGTATAAGGGGATCCACCGGTTCTTCATCCATCTCAAGAACCACAAATTTCTTCGGTACATCAAAGTCACCTACTCTCAAGGGCAGATTTTCTGAAATACCAACTCGTATTCAAACTGAACGATCCGCTAAGATTAGTGAGATGCTGCATTTTTAAAATGATGTTATGCCTATTTTCTTTGCAACTGTTAGGGGCATTAAGTTCACACTTGATCCGTGGTCACACAAACACTTAGGGAAACGCAAAGATTCAAGAGCACAAGGTAAAGTGAAGCTTCTTGGATCCTTTAAATTCTTTGGCAAAGAACACTTTATGATGACGCTATACTCATAACTGACTATAACCATTCTTACTTATATATTTTCCTTGTTAGTGACCGAATCCTTCAAGAACCTAGAATAAGTTGGATTAATCACATCCATCAAACGCATTGTGACTTTCACACCATCCATAAGTTCCAAGAACTTCTCTCTTTGCTTGGCCAAAATTTGCTTCTTTAAACGACCAAAAAAAGGCAACTTGGGTTCATATGGTGGTGGAATGTAGGTCCTTGCTTTCTCCAAGAAATCATCCTTTTCCTTAGTCGGTTCTTGCGAATCCTTAACCTCTTCACTTACCCCAATTGGAACCTCTTCAGGGAACACAACATCATTATCTTCATCAACTATCTCCTTTTCTCCTTTTTCCTTTCCTTGCCTTGATGGAAGCTCTTTGCCACTCCTAAGGGTAATCGGTTTGCAATATGCTTTTGGGTTATCTTGCGGTTTACTTTTACTTGTGGAAGCTACTTGTGCAATTTGATTATCAAGATTCTTCAAATGAGAATAGATGTCTTCGAACTTGGCTTGAGATTCGCTATGACTCATATCAACCTTGTGTTCAATCTTATCTAGCCACTTAGTCAACTCAAGTTGGCTTTAGCTTGTCCTTCAATGATTTGCCTCATCATAGTTAGAATATCTCCTTCCTCACTCACTTGAATTGGCTGAAAATTGTTTTCCATTGGCTGTCCCGAACGGCTAGTCTTGATTTCCAGATGAATAAAGATTCAATGGGCTTTGACAAAGAACTCCTCCTCTAAATCACCAAGATGTATCTTGAGGTGCCCTTGGTGGGTAGTATTAATTTTGGGGGTTCTCCACATTGTTACTTATATAGGAAAGGTTACTATTCCTATAGTTTGGATTGAATGGACAGTTTGATAACCCCCTTGGTAGTTGTTTTGATTCCCCAAGTTATTCAGTTCTTCTTGCACTCTATCACAACCATCATAAACCAATTCTTGACTTCCTGTTTGAACCCCTTCAACCTCTCCAATAAAGTTCACCAGTTTTTGACTCACAAGAAAGAGCTCACTAAACTTATCAGTCTCGTCATTGAGCTACTTATACCTTTGGTTCTCCAAATCCGAATCTCTCATGTTCCTATCATAATCTCCTCCACATAAAGTTTCGATTTGAGCAATATTCTCTATTAATTGTTCTCCTTGAGCTGCAATCAAACTCGCAAAACTCCCAGTGCTAGCCATGTCGAAAGCTCTCCTATAATGCTCAATTGATCCTCTATAAAAAATACCTAAGATATTCTCCTTTGAAACCCCATGATGTGGACAGCTCCTTTTTTACTCCTTAAGTGTCTCCCAAGCTTCATAGAGATTCTCATTTCCTCCTTGCTTGAAACTAGAGATGTCGTTCTAAGCTTGGCCATTTTTGCTTGGGATAAGACTTTGTAACACACTCTTTCTTGACCATGTCCCAGGTAGATACCAAATCCAAAGGAATGTTTCTCTCCCATTGTGAAGCTTTGTTCCCAAGAGAAAAGGAAAACAAAATCATCTTTTTGGCATCCTCAAGAATACCATTCATCTTAACTGTTCTACAAAGCCTTTCAAAGCAAACTAGATGATTTGATGGGTTTTCTAGAGGCAGCCCGTTGTATTATTTACTCTCAACCATATTTGATCAAACTTGACTTAACCTCGAAGTTATTGGCAGTTATAACCGGAGTAGGAATACCATTGTGAACCTCTCTAAGATTTGGCTCATCAAAAGCCCTAATTCGCCTAGCAGTTGGTTGTGCAAAACCTAGTGGTCGGTTCTAAACACCAATCCCATTAAAGTCTCCTCTAAGAGGCTGTTCATCCTGCCTCCTTGGCTGGTTGTTACCTTGGTTGTTCACACCTAGGCGTATCAAGTGATCTTCTCTGTGTTTATCTCTTCTATCGTTTGCAGCTCTTCTATTCACTCTCTCAAGTGCAAGTAAGTCCGAAGTTTCCTCAAGAACTACTCCTTTTCGAATTCGTAGTTGCATACTCCTTCAAGAGAAAACAAAGACAAGAAACAAAAACAATTAGTAACCAAACAAAAATAAAACTCCCTAGTCTTAATCTGAATCTGAATCCTATTGGCTAATTGCACTAAGTTCCCCGACAACAGCGCGAAATTAATGTTTGTTTTCTTCTTCTAGTATGGTTACAAGCAAGAAAGTACATTCAACAAGCACAAACAACTTATCTATTGAAGTACTTGAGGATCCAACCCACGAGAACCTAGAATCAACGCAATAGGACTTACAAAACTGAAACTAAGCTAAGGAAATCAAAGTTAGCAATTGGAAACTACAAGTACTAAGAAAAATCAAACCAAACACAAATAAACATAAGCAAAGTAAAATCAACTTGAATGAAAGCAAATGAAAGCAAGTAAACAAGAAAATGATCAAACCCTCCGCCACAATCCGTTGTAAAATAAGCATTCACCTGGTGCGTCGGGTTCATAGAAAAGTATATCTAGTAAGTATTTAGTAGCGATTCGGACTGATGAATTTCTTATCAGTCTTGGGTGTAGACCGTCTCTTGGGTTACCCACGGATATGAAGTTCCAGAACTCGTACAAGGAGTCAGTATAATCTCTAAAAGTAAAAAAGTCTATGATTGCACCCAAATATAAGGCATCCTTTCTTGGGGTTTTGCCTTTCTGGGTCACCGTACACCAACCGAACTGTTTGAAAGAAGTATTCTCCTTGCTCTCGACACATATCAAAGTGTGGCTGGTAGAATCTGGCTAATCCTATTCCGACCATGATTAGCTCGATGTCTTTTTCTAGCCCCAAGCATTAGAGGAGTGGGTCGTGGAGTTTAAGCACATGTGTAGGTCTGTAATGTCTTTCGTGGTATCCTTTGTTGCGTTGTCTCATCGTAGATATTGTGCTGCGTTATGGGCTTATTGGGAACATATTTTTCCTATAAATTGCCAAGAAAACTTGTCAAGTCAAGCAAAGTATCGAGAGCGAGGCTGCAATCAAATTACACCTTGTAAAACATCATTCCTTTCTTGAGACTTAATCATAATGAAGCACAAGACAACATATAACGCACAACAATGTCGTTTTTCCTAAGGAATGAGAATCAATGCTCACAAAGAGATAGAAATGAGTTTCAAAACATATCATACAATGTATCAACACAAACTCAACTTTCTATGGATAACAAGGCAAACCAACCCAATGGCAAACACGGCACTATGAGAGCTTAAGATGAACAAAACATATTATTAATTTAGCACATTTCAAAGAAGTTCTCAATAAGTAAAGAAGAAGGGTCGTTTATGCACTACCAATTTAGGCTCAAATGTAGCATACATGAGCTTCAAAATAAGCATGAATCAGTTAAGATCAACACCACTCTCAAGCAATGATATACCTCATACTATCGGTTTTTAACTCATTAATTAGCATTTTTAGAGTCTTTGCTAGTGTTTTTGAGTCATTGCAGGTACAAACTAGGTTAAATTCGGATTATGCACTCAAGACATATATTAGAGCAATTCTAGCATTTTGGCAAAACATCAAAATCGATTGATCTACATCGCGATCGATTGATCTCTTATAGCATCAGAAGCTGCACACGAGTTGAAGATCGACCTTCCTCGCCTCATGGATCGGTCTTCTTGCTAGTAGGATATGCGCCAACTAATACAAGGTTTATTATACCAATTTAATCTCTCATGCGTATCATATCGATGTAGCACTTAAGGATTGAATCCACGAGGACCAATGGTTACACTATCGATCTCTAGATTAAACTCAAGCAAGACAAATCAAACAATGGTGGAAGACAAAACAAAACAAAGCAAATAACGATATAAAAATAATAAATAAAAAGCATTAGGCATCACACATTCATCAGGAAATAGAAATCTAACTAGGGAAATTATTCAGGGAAATACTCAAGCTTTATTTTGGACTTGAACATAAAGGTATAACAAGTCTACTCTCGCAGTACTTAATACTCTATTGACAACCTAGAGATCCTAACTCTCGTTGGTTCCAAATTGCAAACAGGCAGTAACGAATAGGTTCAATTATCCATAATCGACCTTAACATCAGCCGTTGTTGGTTAAGGATCGATTGCTCATCTTAACTATTTCTGATTCTTAGCAAGCTTCTGGAGATCTAACAACCTAAATTCATATACTAGTTGATCAGGCTAATTTAAGCAATAAGTAAGAGTTTAGGTGGAGAATCTTCTATGAATTCGATCCCTATTTATCCCTAATCATTGACTTTTAAATCCCTAGAAACCCTAAACCTCATAAGAAAATTACTAAGACATAGAACAAAGAACAAAAGAAGAAGAAGAAGTAATAAACATAATAATAATAAAATAAATTAAATAGAAAATGTTCAGAAATCTACTCCAATGATGTTGTGGAGGATGAGATCTTCTCCCCAAAGGTTACCAAAAACTAAGAACTAAGAATCGAAATTGTCTGTCTAAAATAATGAAAAATGACCCTTTTATAGGTCCCAAAATCCGCAGGTACAAAACAGAGAAAATTACATTTTATTTTCTGAATCTACGAGAATCAATCGATCAAGGGGTTGATCGATCGATCGATATTGAGATGTTAGGTCGAACAACAGGTCGAGCGCATCTTCCGGTGGCATTTGTTCTCGGCCAGAATGACATGTCTTTGGTAAAATCATCATATCTTCCTAACCGCTTGTCTGATTGCCCTCAAAACACCTCCAAATGTAAGATTACTCACGTGGCTAAAACAGATAAAAGACTCTAAAACAGACTAAAAGTCTTTAAAACACATACTTTGACTCAATAAAACCATGGAAAACAAGGGTTAAAAATAGATTAAAAAACCGTCTATCAACACCCCCAGACTTAGTCCTTTGCTTGTCCTCAAGAAAACAGAAAAACCAAGAATGAGAAATAAGTTTAAAAACATGGGAATTCCGTTCCCCCTCCCCCAGACTTGGCTTATTGCTTGTCCTCAAGCAAGTAAAGACTACTAAGAGGTTTGAAAATGCGGGAACTCCTTCCGTGCTATGAACACCACAAAAACAATCCCTTTAGTAAGCCACATGAAAACATACCTGAAAGTTTCGAGACCACCTTGTACTTCCCTCAGACTTTACATCTGTCTCAAGCAAACTCCACAATCCAAATTCACCATACCGACTTCCTAAAGTATCTAAGTATGGTCTCATCGAGGAAATATCGATCAAAGGACACATGGATTCTTCTTCAGCCATAACCTAAACACAAAGTCTATCTTCGCTATGGTTCCTTTCCTCTCATTTCATTCACTTTGCAGCCGATTTTCCCCTACTTACCTAGGGTATCATTTTATTTTTTCTATCAGCTGCGTAACCAATTTTTCCCTACTTACCTAGGGTATCATTGTATTTTTTTTATTGGTTGTCCAACCAATTTTCCCTACTTACCTAGGTTATCATTGTATTTTTTCTATTGGTTGGTTCTTTGTAACTCAAAGAATGTAAGCAAGAGTAGCGTCATTGGAGTTTTCCTCAGTCTACTAACATTGCATCCAACTTTGTTTTATAGTTACTTCAGAGATAGCACATTTAGCACAAACACTTTAAAATGATTAAGAGAGGGGAACCATACTCACACAAATAAGTCTTTCAACACTGAAAAGAGGAATCCAATCCGATGTATACCAATCCCCTTGACAAGAAGATTAAGTCAAGTTAGGGGTGAAGTTGACAATAAATTCTTCGAATACCCGAAAGGATATGGGTAACATTGTGAAGTTGCACAATCTCTAGGTTTTCCAATAGTCATAGATCTCTGTCAAGCTTGAACCAATGGTCACTTAAGTTCCTAAAAATATGGCTATTTCTCAAAAGATCATAGTTCCCTACAACGGTTTTGACTCGTTGAAACAAAAGCTGACTCAAGAAAAGCATCAAAAAGACTCAAAAAGAAAACAAAAGAAACAAAGCGCGTTAGTCACCACAAGTGTACTCCCCCAAACTTACTTCACACAATCCTAGTGTGAAAATAAATCTAAAGAAGTACAATTACACAAAAATATCATAGGAACATAAAGATAGACAATGGAGAAGTGAAACAAACTTGAGCATTATGGCTTGATCGATCTCTAAGAGAATTAATCGATCTCAAGTGCTTGGAGAGTTCGATCAATCGATCCTCAATGATGAGGTTGATCTAAAGGTGTGCATATATATATATATATATATATATATATTGTGGTCGGAAAAAAGTGCTTGGAAATTCAAATTTCCACCTGAAGACTCTCCGGTTTCTAGAGCGGAAGATCTCCTAACCTTTTCCATGGGCTTACGTGCACATACTCGAACCATTCTCTGTAAATCAACAACCAAAGAAAAACAGAGATTTCAGTTTCTCCAAAAGGTATGAGAAAATCAAAACTCTTAAATTGGAATAAGAGTACTGTGAAATCAATTGCTAAATTCAATAGTTAACACATACAAACATCCATCAATGCATCAATCAATCAAACATTGTCTCAATTCCAATCTTAAATTCTCAAATTTCTCTAAAGTTCTCTTTCAACCTAAACATTAAAATCGACTAAAATCTATCTAAAATATGGTTAAAGGGAACTCGAAATCATCATATAAGAATGAAAACACAAGAATTTTGCATAATTAATCATGACAAAGTCGAATTTCATCAAACCCAAATTCCAAAAATTTTGCCGAAAACAAATAGAGTGATAGAAAAAAAAATACTTTTGCAGACCGAAAAAGAGTTAGATAATCATAAAAAGGATGAAAATCCAAATGGGTTAGGCTCAAAAATCACTCAAATCCGATAAGAAACACGGGAGATAATGAAGGTTTGAAAATCTGAAAATTTTCTCCCAAAAATCACTCAAATCCGGTTTCCGAAATCAGAAGACTTACCAGGCTCGGTGATCGATCGATCATGGGTTGAATCAATTGATCAACAAGTATCTTCTCATGACTCTCTTTTCGACGATCAATCGACCACTCCTGTGGAGGTCGATCGTTGGGTCGAGCGCGAGGTTCACTGAAGACATGATCGATCGACCATTCTCTCGGTGGTCGATTAAGAGATCAAACGTGCACCTCCTGGTAGTCGAGGATTAATAGATCGATCCCAGTGTTGATCGATCAATCATAGTGTCTTGACCAGATTTCTCTTACCCAAAATAGACGAAAACAAAAACAAGAAAACATTAAATGAAAAATGCAGAAAATGAAAAGTACCTACTAGTGGATTGCTTCCCACTCAATACTTCTTTATAGTCATTAGCTTGACTTTGGTCTCAGATTTTAGTCATGAGAATCGAAAGGTTGAGCCAATGCAGCTTTGGTCCTCCTCCTGTTTTCACAATAGACAACATACCGAAGAGGAAATGCAATGGCCCATAAAAGCAGAACCAAATTTTCATCAAAGCAAGCTACCACAAGTGTAAAATATTTCCTAAGATACTCCTTGAAGTTTGAATTACTTGGAGGATCAAATGAAGTTGATGGAAAAATGAAGTCAATCTCAAGATTAGTCGAATTTACTAAACTCATCTTTATCTTGAGACTTACATGATAATTCAAAGCATTCATCAATAAGTAGAAGGTTGCTAGAGATTATCTTTTTAGTGCAAGGCAATGAAATCTCCTCAAAATCATCAATTCCAAGGGTTGAATCACATGTACCTTCTAGATGAGTTTGTGTTTGTTCTTGCATAAGAATGCTAGCAATCCGATTCTCATACTCTGATTCATCGTTGAACACCAGCTTGGCAATCTCGTCGACTTATCTGTCGTAGTCAATGATGGAGGTTACTTCAGCTTCCTCAACAGTCTTGGTCTTTGTCTTCTCAATAAGTGTACACACCGCTTCATACTTACTGTTGATATTGTTTTACACCCTATCAATTTTTGCATTGATCTCCAACATAGCTTGCTGTTCATTTTGAAGAAGTTGATGCACCATAGCTTTAACCTCACTCTGATGAGAAGATTCCTCCTTACAAGTTTGATCTTGGAAATATCTTTCACGCATCCCCCCATGATGTAAGTAGTCATTACATGACTGATCATTGTATGACCAATTATTATATGACCACCTGATCGATCCATGCTTATATCTCATGGTCAATTTCTTTCTTTCATGTTAGCTACACCTGATTTAAAGAAGAAAAGAAAAAAAATGTTAGTAAAGGAAATTAAAGTTCAATCTTAGATCAAAAGGCAACATAATTGGTCCCCGACAACGGCACCGAAATTGATGCAAGGTTAATTATACCAATTTAACCTCAGGTGTGTATCATATCTATGTAGCACTTAAGGATCGAATCCACGAGGACCAATGGTTACACTATTGATCTCTAGATTAAACTCAAGCTAAGACAAATCAAACAATGGTGGGAACAAAACAAAACAAAGCAAATAACAATATAAAACTAATAAATAAAAGCATCATGCATCGGGTATTCATCAGAAAATAGATACCTAACTAGGGAAATTATTCAGGGAAATTCTGAAGCTCTATTCTCGACTTGAACATAAATGTATTAAAAGTCTATTCTTGCAGTACTTATTACTCTATTGACAACCTAGAGGTCCTAACTCTCGTTGGTTCCAAATTGCAAACAGGCAGTAGGTTCAATTATCCATAGTCGACCCGAACATCACCTCTCGTTGGTTAAGGATCGATTGCTCATCTAAACTAGTTCTGATTCTTAGCAAGCTTTTGGAGAGCTAACAACCTAGATTCATAGACTTGTTGATCATAGGTTGTTTAACTCTCTAAGAGATTAGCTTGATCACCTTAGAGCTAACAACCTTAGATTAGCTTGATCACCTAGTCTATGATCATAGCTTGTTTAACTCTCTAAAAGATTGTTAGATGCCTGAACTAGCTTAGATGAGCAACTAGTCCTTAACCAACAAAAGCTGATGTTAAGGCAAGTTGTGGACCTATCAATCCAATTCGATAACGCATGTTCACTTCTTTAGGACCAAATGACAGTTTAGGATTCGAGGTTGTTAGACATAGTAACCGACACCATGTCAGTGAGTTTGCTATAAATTTATATCTGAGTCAAAAATTGATTGAATGTATGCCCTGAATAGGTTCCTGATTGATATCCTTTTTCTTGATGAATTCCCAATGCATGATACCTTTTAATATTGAATTTCATATCGCTTAATTGCTTAAGTTTTTAGTTGCAATCACTCTCTTAATTGTTTTCACTTAGATTAAATTAGAATTCAGTAATGGAAAGTGAAATCATTGGTTCTCGTAGATTCGATCCCTAAGTACTACACTGATTTGCGGTGCACTTGCATTAGGTTATTAGGGTTAAAACTCGAGCAAATCAAGTTTTTGGCGTTGTTGCCGGGGACCAATTCGTTGCCTTTTGATTGAGTTTCGAGTTTTAGTCTAAGTTTTTTACGTACGTTTTTTGTTCTTTCTTTCTTTTTTATTTGTGTTTTAGGGTCAAAAGAAGCCAATGCTCTGAAGATCTTATGAATTTTGATAATGAGACACTTGCTAGAGTTGAGCATGAGAACAGGAAGGCTAAAGCAATGAGTCAACTTCCTACAGATCCAATTACTCAAGAGACGAACCAACACGTTCAAGATAAAGTAGCTAGACTGCAGCAACAATAGAGGAAAATTGCTCAGCTTAGGCGGCTACAGGAGCAGCCTCAACGCCATGCTATAGGTAATCTTGACACACCTCATCAGTACTATCAAAACAGATAATCCTTTAACCCTCCACCAACTCGGATGCAAGACTATGAAATTAAGTCTCGGCTGATCGGATTGGTCAAATAGTATGTCTTCAACAGTTTGTTGGGAGAGAAACCAATGGACCACATCGAGAATTTAAAAGACATGTGCAGCACCACGAGCTCAAATGGAATCCCTACGGACTATGTGAAGTGTAAGCCGTTTCACCATTCGCTTTCTAACAAAGCATCTAGATGGTTGAGGTCTATACCTCTGGGATCGCTCTCTACACGGGAAGTGGTCAGAGCTGCTTTTATGGACCAAATCTATACCAAGTCCAACACCACTGCAAAGAGTAACAAGATCATTGCTTTTCAGCAACATTCTGGCATTTCAGTAAAGTTTGGGAGAGGTTTAGAGAGTGCCAGCGAGATTGTCCACACCACGGGTACATGGATGATCAGCTGATCTTCTATAGTGGTATCGAGTGGGATTACAAGAACTCTCTTAACGCAGCTAGCAATGGAGATTACATGGCTAACACAAGGGATGAAGCTTTCACCCTTATCGAGAACCTAGCTGCAAGTTCTAGTAATCACAGTCCACAATATGATCGACGTCGAAGAGTCAATAGTGTGGAGTCACCGAAGATTGATGAGCTTACTGAAAAGCTCGATCTGCTGATCATGACGAGCAAGGCCAATCAGAGAGGAGTTTGGCAAAGTGACGACGTTGGAGAGGTTGCTTTTGTGCACGAGAATTTGGATTTGTTTGAGGATCAGAGAGAGGTCGACTATGTGAACTCGGTGAACAAGTGACGGAATCAATCTTACTTACCTTACAAGAGTACTAACATGGAGAATCTTCAGGACTTAGTGTTTCCTACTCAGGTCATGCCACAGGGATCGCCATTTCAGGGTAAACCGCTTGTGCCAAGCCAAGGCCAAAGGTGGAACAACCAGAAGTACTAGAAGTCTTATGTGCAGAATTCAGAAGGCCAGAATTTTCAAAAGCCGTTCAAGCCCTTCCAACAAGAAGCAGCAACAAGCTCCACCGAGCTCTTCAGGCACTTCCACCGATGAGATCAAGGCGTTGATCCAACATCTTGCACAAGAACAGCTGAAGACAACTCACTAAGTTAGAAGATCAAGGTAAGTTCACGATTCCTTGTGCTCCTGGGAAGTTGGTGTTTGATGATGCACTTTGCAATTCTAGAGCAAGTGTGAGTGTGATCCCTCTAGAGAGAATGAAGAAGCTAGGAACGGAGCTTATGCAGGACCATAATGCTTCAATTTCTTTTGGAGATGCCTCTTCTAAATGCCCACGTGGAGGACTGATTAACTACCCAATTCTGATTGGAAACTGTAAGGTTCCAAACACTTTACTAGTGGTTGAGATGGCACGAGGTGGTGTAGTTCCCATACTCTTGGGAGTTGGGATCAAATTCTCCAACAAGAGTGTGGTCTTGGAGAATCTTGACAAAGGGATCTCATATCTCATTTCGACACCTAGCAGTAGTTTATGTGAGATGATCAGATCGGTTAAGACCATATCAGAATCTGAAGCAGGTGATTGGGCTTCGTCGACTTTTGATGATCTGTTTGGTTTTCTGTCTAACAAAGAGGAGAGTGTCCGTCCTAAGCTTGTAGAGGACTCAGTGGATTATTATGATGCTCCAGACTTAGATCCTCCACACACGTATCCTTGACCATAAGCTTCATGTTCATTCTCGACTTGTGTTGTACAACTTTTGTCCTAAGGTTTTTACAGGTAAGCTTGAAATATGACAGCCAGAACCTTTCAGTGTGAAGGAAATGCAACTCGATGGAAATGTAGTGTTGCTGGACACTACAAGAGCTAAATTTCACAGAAAGGATCCATGCCTAGAGCAATTCATCATGGATCAACATCCAACTATGGGAGGAACAACACCTCCTAAGATTACACTCGCCATCTCGAAGGCGCTTGAGTCAAAATAATGACTTTAACCAAAAAGTGAGTGGAAGGCAACCCACTAGTATGTACCATTTTTCTGCATTTTTCTGTTTTGAGTTTATTTTCGTTTTGGTTTTATTTTTTTCAGGTGAGAAATTTGGTTCGAGCCACGAGAAATATAGAGATGCACACGATGTGATGATCGACCACAACACTGAGATCGGTCGATCTGCAAAGAAGCTGGTATGCGGATGACCTTGCGATCGACCTCAAAGAATGCAATTGGTCAATCAGGCTTCCACTGGCGTTTACATTGGATCTGCAGATCAACCTCGCAATAGGCGATCAGTCGATCAGATGGATAGGTTGCGACGAGGAAAATTAGATCGATCGATTTAGCACTGAGATTGATTAATCCACAGGAAAGGCAAATCTCTTGTTTTTGAAAACTGGTTCAATTCACTTAAATTGAACTGGAAAACACTTTCAAAACAAAGGACACTCAATTTTTTGGATCAAAGTCATCGATTTTAAAATAAATTTTCCGTCTTGGGTGATTTTAGAGAGATTTTTAACTTTTAATCTTTCATAACTCTCTCAATTCTTAACGGTTTTTGACAATTCTTGAGCCTAACCCACTCGTATTTTCCTCCTCTTTCTGATTATCTTGCTTTAATTCTCGATCTGTAAAGTTATGAATCTCTTTCTCTACTTTTCCTTCTGCAAAAATTGAAGGTTCTTTGGTTTGATGTATTTTGAATTATTCTTGATTTTTTATGCACAATCTATCTGCTATTGATGTTGTGTGATTTTGAGATTAGATTTTCCCAATTTCTGGATTTTTTTTTTGTAAATTCTAAATTTAGGTTGAAAGAAAATTTAAAGAAAATTCAGGGAATATAGATTTAGAATTGGGATTAGCACGAATTGCTAGATACATTGTTAGATGTTTAACTGTGTTGATATTGGATTCAATTGATTGATTTCACAGGACTCTCATTCTATGAAAGAAATTTTGATACTTCATACCTTGAACATTGACTCGTGCCATTGTTTTTTCTCTGTGTTTATCTTTTTTCAGGAAATGGTTCGTGAAGGAGTCAAGAGACCTTCTCAAAAGGTTCGGCGACCACAAGATAGAGGCAAGAAACTAGACAATCCTCCGGGTTCTAGACCAACTCCAGTTGCAGTAAAACCAAGGTCAAATTATCCATGGCTTCACTTAGATGGATTACTATTTCTGAGCCATGGAATATGCCCTATAGACCCATGCTTCTCATGATAGACTCGGCTTATAAAAACTGAGAGAGAGAGGAGCAGTTGGCAGCACTTTCACAGCGTCTTCTACGACCAACTCTTGAGGAACCAGATTGTTCCAATTGAGTTTTTGTGCACCAACACAGTGCAGAAGTTTGGTATTCTTGATGATGTGAATGGGATGTTGGCTAGGCTCGGTTTTGGGACATTTGTGCATTGTAGTTATCCACTTTATCAAGAGCTTGCTCGTCAGTTCTATGGTGTCTTGTGAGGTGTACAAGACCGCGGATCCTCATGGTCCGGTTTATGCAGCTAATCACCTTTCTCTTGAGTGGTGCACTCAACGAGATGAGTATTGAGCAGCTTTGTAGTCTCTACAGATTAAGCGGTTGTGCTGAAGGTTGTTTACCTTCACCTGATTGTACGCCCAATTCGATTCTTTGGCACATTTTGGCAGATGGTGAATCCAAAAGACGAGGAGCAAAGCTCACTCACATCAGAAATGTTATTATTCGGGTGCTAGCCAAGATCATTGAGTCGACTATTTTCGGGAAAGAGGAGTCTGCAACGCTTACCAAGCCAGAGCATGCGCTGTTACACTATACGATAGCTCCAGTAGTCCCTGATCTTTATGGTGATGTTCCTCCTCCACGTTAGCCGAGCCTCGAAATCAACTAGGGGTGCGTCTTTGCCAAGCTGCTCACAGGGAGACATTTCAAAGGATCACTTGGTAAACCACTAGCAGAGATAATATGTAGTGTCCTAATTCCAATTTTTATGCATCACAGGTTGGACCTCAGTAGCACATCCAAGGTCAAGAGGATCAGATTTATGGATGATAGGTACATGATCAATTGCACGTACTTGACAAAGAAGACAAAGTGGAGGTACTATGCTCGAGATTGGCAACCTTTCTGGTGCAAACTTCCAGCACCACAGATCACCTCAGTCACTTGCCGCTCTAATGTGGTGTCCGAGTCGCATATCACTCATCCGGAGCTTGCTGAGATTAAGCCTATTTTCCCTACTCGTCGGACCTCTTCTCGCTAATAGGAGGATCAGGCAGACTTGCCATCTCACGCTCCGCCACAACCACACTCCACACACACCACTGCAGAGACTACGATGGAGCACATCATTCCAAAGTATAATACAGAGTATGATCTCCTTCCTTTTTGTGATGACTTTACTGACACGGAGTACAGACATTGGGTTTATTATACTAAAGTGAAGAAGTAGTTGATGATGAGACCATGTGGGAAACACTACGGAATATCAAGATGCCAGTAACCTCTTATTTAGGAAAGCCTTCAGGGAGTCGAGCAGATACAAGCATGATGTGACTAGACATGGATTTGCTGCCGCATCAAATGTCAAGGAGGACGACCAGACATTGGACTACCACCTACTTGTCATCGCAGAGCTCTAGGAAACCGAGAGAGCCACAGCCTGGAGTGGAGTTTGACTATCTTTTTACCTTTCTCCTTTTTCTTTTTCTATTTTTGTACTTTTCTTATCTTACTTTTCTGCGTAAGTCATGCTTTCTTTAGGCTTATTCTCACACTAGGACGGTGTGAAGTAAGTCTGGGGGAAGACACTTGCTGTGACTAATGCTATTTTATTCCTTTTGTTTGCATTTTGAGACATTTTATGTTTTTCTTGAGTCTTTTGAGTTTAGAAACCGGTTGTAGGAACTATAATTTTTGAGGTTTATTGCATTGTCATGAAGTAAGTACCATTGATTCAAGTCTGACAAGGAATCGATCGACTATTTGAAAACTCAGAGACTAAGAAATTCTCAGCATTTCCTATATCCTCTTGGGTATTCGAAGAATATAATGTCGGCTTCACATTTAACCTGACATAATATTCTTATCAATGGGGTTGCTATGCATCGGATCATGTTCTCTTTTCAGTACAATGATTGGTTTGCATGTTTGAGTATGATTCCCCTCTTTTTATCATTTAGAGTATCTATTTAACATGGTCGTAAGTATTTTCCGTAGGCTGAGGGAAAAAGTGCTTCAGTAACGCTGCTTTTTGCTTAAGTAATGTTGGTAGGCTAAAGGAAAACTCCACTTATGCTACCCTTGCTTAAGTATTGTTAGTAGACTGAGAAGAAGTCCAATGATGCTACTCGTGTTTACACCCTTTAAGTTTCTGAAAAACCCAACAAATAAAAATTTGAGTTAATTTGCAATGAAAAAGAAATAAGAGGAAAAGAACCATATAGAAGGTAGTCTTGAGGCTAGAAGAGAAACCCATGTGTCCTTTGATCGATATTTCCTTTTGAGTCCGCACCTAGATATATTAGGAAGTCAGTATAGTGAATTCGGGTTACTCACTTGGATTGTGGAGTTCGACTCGGACAATTGCTAAGTTTTGGGGAAGTACAAGGTGATCTTGGTTCTGTCAGGTAAGTTTCACATGGTTTACTAAAGGAAGTGGTTTGCAATATTCTAATGACAAATGAGTTCCTTTGATTACGCTTTTCTTTTCATTCTTTGTTTCTTTGGTTGAGGACAAGCAAGAAGCTAAGCCTGGGAGAATTTACGTATCTCATTTTTCTCGGTATTTAGCTCACTTTTCTGCATGTTCTTAAAGTATTTGTTAGTGTTCTAGAGTCTTTGCAGGTACAAAACAAGTTAAATTGGGATTAAGCAATTAAAGCATGGATCGGAGCAAATTGAAGCAATTCTGGCGTTTTTACAGTACACAAGGATCAATCGATGTACACTTGGATCGATAGATCTTCCATAGTATCAAAAGTTGTGCACGAGTTGAAGATCGACTAGTTGCTGCTCGATCCATTGGTCTCCCCACCACCACGAAATGTGCCCAACATGAGGACCGACCATGCATCCCAAGATCAATCATCCCAACCCCTCTTAGTGATTCACGCCCAACTTGAAGATCGACTAGTTGCTATTGTGATCTATCGTTCTAATCATGTGATGTGTGTGATTTTTGATGGTCTTAGAGTCTTGTTTTAGGTAGATTTGCATCCGTCTAGATATATTTTCTGATCACTTAGGTATTTTTAGGTTTGTTTTGCTTTCTTCGCATTTGCATTTGGAGTTTGGAGTTTATTCTAGGTAAAGGAGCAAAAGGAGCTAAAAATGGAGCTAAGGATAATTGGATCAGCTGCTAGGCGAAAGAAGTCATGCAAACTCGGATCACTACCTCATGGATCACAAGGCGAGGACTGCTCGGAACGCTCATGAAAAGATGCCTTAGTCACCAGCCTCAACCTATCTGCTGTGAGGGAAGACAAATCCATTACACTCAGACCATTCACTCAGCCTCAACTCCCGAGGGCAAAGACCAGAACCACTACTCAGTGCCCAAGCTCACACAAGGACTCCGAGAGCAAGATTTCTGGTTGACCGACTTAGGTCAGTTTGACCATTAGGAATACACAAATGACCCTATAAAGACCCTCTAATCACTCTCTTATCATTTTTATCTGATGTTTAGCTGAAAAACTCTCTTTATTTTCGTTGTTGCTTTCTTTTGTGCTTGTTAAGGTACTTTTATGTTTATGCTTAAGCTTTAATGGAATGAATTTATTTTGATCTTCATCTTTACTTTCTGCTATTTACTTTTATGTTCTTCATGTTTATACAAATGAAATCTCCCTTGACCCTCCGCCCTCAACTCATGAGGTGCGGGTAGATCCTTGAGGATCTCGAGGATAGGGAGATTGGAGGTGAATCCACCGATTCATTCGCCGTGCGAACAATGATCTGACTCTGATCTCTTCTCACATGGCTAGGGTTAAGGCTAATCTCTCCCTAATCAAGAGAGATCTGATTTGGGCCGTGACCTAAGGCTAGCACCAAAGGAATCAAAGACCAAGTGCCATGTGAGTGATGATTTGATCCACCGAGGAGAGATCTAGTATGTGGGTCGGCTATTAGATGTATTGTGCTGAATTTTAAGCTTCTGATTTGGTATGATCGTGGCTAGCGCCATAATGGATGGACCGGATTAGTTAGGGATCTTCACCATGAGAATGGGTTGATCTAGGCTTGTCCCGGTCTAGGGATCGCTCTATTTAGCTCGGCGAGGTTGGATCGGCGAGTTTACCGCCTATCAAACCCTCCCTATCCTTTAGATCTATGCTTTTGACCTTAATTTTATCTGTTGCAATTATATCACTCTGTTTTTGATGCATTTCTCTGTTTTAAATTCTTAGATTCTGTTTTATTTTGTCTTGTAGTCTATTTTGTCCTATTAGCTAGATTGCAAGCTTGTTGAAATCATGGCCTGTCTTTGTGACTGATTGATAGATTGCTTGGACTAGGAACTAGTAGTAGATCAATTGTTTGCAAGCAACTCCTGAGTATTGGTTCGACAATCACATTTACTTACCCTATGCTTAGATGATTTGATTTCTAGGATTGAAAACCTTGTTATCAAATTGGCGCCCTTGCCAAATCAGTTTTGCTTGTTCCAATTTATAATTTGCAAGTCTTAGGATCAGGTTTAGTGTCATTTCTGTTATTACTTATCTGTGTTTCACTGAGCTTGGATCTATAAGGACCAAGCCTCCACCTTACTGACAAGTTGTGTTTCTGTCCTTGCAGGCCTCGCAGGTACCCTCGCCATTTGACACCGAGGCCAGAGACAGAATCAGCATCCTCGTTTCGACTCCTGCAAGTTGTGCGAGCAATTAGTACAGTTTGGTCGGTTGATGCACACACGGTCGAAAGGTTCTTACCTCCTTCCACAACCCATCGACGACATCAACCAGCTCACTCGTGTGATCCGATGAGAGCGTGTTAGAATGCAGAACCAAAAACCGGATCTGGACAACACCACGCTGGGAACGACGACGGATGGAACTCCTCCGTTGGTCAATGAGGTTGCCCACCAAGTGCGAGCACAGAACCCAGCTCGTCGCCCTCGCTGTATTGGTGCAAGCGACGCCCCGAGTACACACAAAATACAGAATGGGATCCAACCGCCGGCGATTCAGAACAATAACTTCGAGATAAAGAGTGGACTGATCTCCATGGTACAGAACAACAAATTTCATGGTCTAGCCTCGGAGGACCCCCTCGACCATCTCGACGAGTTCGAGAGATTATGCTCGCTCACACGTATCAATGGAGTGAGTGAAGATGCGTTGAAGCTCAGGCTCTTTCCTTTCTCTCTTGGGGATAGAGCACATCAGTGGGAAAAACACCTTCCCACAGGATCAATCACAACTTGGCCGGAGTGTAAGCACATGTTTCTCACCAAGTTTTTCTCTAACTCACGGACGGCAAAGCTTCGGAACTGCATATCCAACTTTGTCCAACAGAGCAGCGAGTCTTTGGCCGAGGCGTGGGATCGGTACAACACTTACCAAGCGCAGTGCCCTCATCATGGTTTCAGGGAAGATACAATCCTCAGCAACTTCTACTGAGGAGTTCACCCGAGGATACATATGTTGTTGGACACCGCAAGTCATAAGAGCTTTCTCCAGTAGGATATCAACGAGGGACGAGCATTAATAGAGAATCTCGCCTTAGCAGATGGACAGTATGGCGAGGACTATGACCAAGCTGTCAGAGGAACTTGAGATTCTGACACTTCCGCACGAAAGGAGTTGAAGCAACTTCATGAGAAGCTGGATAAATTGACTATGGTGCACACCAAACATGTAAACCTCGTAGAGGAAGATGTAGCCAAAGAGAACGAAGATGATCAGCTGGAGGAAATCTGTTTCGTTCAGAATCAAAGCAGATCCAAACCATGGGTCAATTACAAGCAGAATCCAAACTTAAGCTATCAGAGTACAAACGTGGAAAATCCACAGGATCAAGTATATCCACCGAACCAGAGAGCGTGGATTCCAAAGGAACAAATGGCAGCAAAGCCTCAAGCCAGCACCAACTCCAACACAACAGCCAACAACAAAAGAGGAACAGCCTGACGTTATGAGTATGCTCCAACAAATTTTGCAAAGCCAAACCGCACACCAAGCGGAGATGACCACTAAGTTTGGCGAGGTGCATAGCCGAATTGATACGAGCTATAGTGACCTCAACTACAAGTTTGAAACTCTCAACGCTCGGCTGAAGTATGTGGAGAGTAATCAAGCATCATTGTCTACTAAGATAACCAGTCAGCTACTCGGTAAGGCCGTTCAAAACCCCAAAGAGTATACGGCTCAATCCATCACTCTCAGAACGGGAAAGGTACTCCCATCACTCGTGGGACCAATGGAGAACGCTGAGGACAACGTTATTCAAGTTGGAGGGGGCAGAACAGTCCAAGACCAAAGCTGGAGGCATACAACTCGGAGATGCACCTCGCAAGCCTGAGCCGCGAGGAGAGGTAGATGGTGATCTGTCTATGGGAAAAACTGCACAACTCGGGGAGAGCCCTCGCTTGCCTATGCAGCGAGGAGAAGCACTAGATATTCCCAAGCTGAATGAGAAGGAAGGAGTTGCACTAGTAGTTGCAACCAAAGTGAAAGCACCATTCCCCTCATGTCTAAAGAAGAACCAAGCGGAAAAACAGAAGGTTTTTTTTATAAGCAAATGAGCGGTATTGAAATAAAAATTCCTATCTTGGATGCTTTTGCTTTAATTGTGCAATATAAAAAATTCTTGAAGGACACTCTAAAGGAACGAGAGGAAGAGTGCATGGCCATTGGGACTAGGTCATCCGGATCACTCCTGATACCAATTCTTCCACACCAAAGGAAAAGGTTCATTTCGGAAAAATTAGGTGATCCGGGAAGCTTCACACTTCCTTGTGCAGTAGGGTACCTTACATTAATCAATTGCTTATGTGATCTTGGAGCATCCATCAGTTTAATCCCACTGACAAATGCACAAAACCTTGGGTATTCAAACTTCAAGGATTGTAAAATCTCCCTTGTCCTCACCGATAGAACGATAAGGAAGCCGAGGGGACTACTCGAGGATGTATCGATAAGCGTGGGTAGTGCATTGGTTCCTATAGATTTTGTGGTACTAGAAATGGATGAAGAACCTACTGATCTATTACTGCTGGGTCAACCTTTCTTGGCGCCAGTAGGAGCTATGATCGATGTAAGGAATAGGACCATTGAACTCAAGGTTGGATAAGGGGTCGGCATGATGTTTGATTTAAAGGAAGGGAGGACAAAGCCCACGATCAATGGGCAATGCTTTGAAATTGAGGGAACATTAGAAGAGATGGTTGATGATGCAAACAAGGGAGCTCTGGTTCCCTCTGCAAAGCCATACTAGAAGTGTATGAAGAGTCGAGCTTGAGACTCCAAACAAGCCCACTTGGGAGGGAATCCCATGTCTATCCTTTACTTTTGAAAACTCTTTCATTTCGTTTAAAGTCAATTTAGTTTCGTTTAAATTTTAAGAACAATCTTTGCTAGTTTATTGTTGTTATTTATTGGGTGTTTGGAATCTTGATCTCAAGTTCAAGGAGCTTTGGCTACACTCTTGGTGAAATTGGAGGAAGTAATGCCCTCATTAAGCCAAGAGAGAGTAGGCCTCGCACCTAGCCCTCGGAGGCAAAAGAACGAGGAGTGAGAAAAATTTGACAAAGAACCTGAACCCCTCAGGACATGAGGCCGAGGAGGGTGTGCGAGTAGTGTTCACATTGCCTTGAACACCACTCATGGACCTACTTTCAGACCATAGTATCCTTTTATATAGAAATTTCTTGTCAAATACACTTTAATATGATCTATATGGACTCATTATTCGGAGAAAACATTGAACATGGAGCTTAATGGCCTACGATGCTTTAATTTGATTCTATCTCGATATCTTAGCTAACTCTTGTGGTTTTTAGATATTTCTATAAACAGGGAGCTAGTCATGACTCAAGATAGTCAGAGGGAAGAAAAAAGAATGGTTCAAGATTGGGTTTCTCTGAATGGGTAATCAGGCCGCGATGTATGCAGCAAGGAGGGTTGAGCGAGGAGGTTTGCTGAGGAGCACAAAAGGACAAAACTTGATGTGGTTCCAGCTCACCAAGTGGGGGCCACGACCAACAGCTTTTTGCTAAAATCTTGGGGTGCTCAAGTCAAGGGAGGACTGAACCAAGGGTTGAAAATCAGTCAAAGATTCAAAATTCAAACAGACGGCTTGGATCGTGTCAAACTCAAGGGCGAATGGCGAGTATTTTGGAAACCGTGATTGTCTCCCTCATCAATCCGAGATTGTCTCCCTCTCACTCCAAAGATTGTCTCCTCACCCAAAATACTCGTTTATAAGAAGACCCAACCTCCATCATCTTCATTATTCAGCCTAAACACTCAAGCAAACAAACTCTCTCCCTCCGAGTTGATTTTTCGCACCGAGTTACTCTCTCTCTCATCACCACCGAGACACTCTCTCTCTCCTCCAAGTTCAAGCTATTCTCTCATCCTTGTCAAGCATGTCTTCCGGTGACCAAAGAAATATGAAAGAATTCAGGAGCAAGTTCATGCATGACGCGAGAAGGGCTGGTAGAAGTGAGATATCGGCAGGACTCTGCGACTCACCGCCAATCCGTCGTGACAACAGACCTCGCCGGTTCTTTTTCCAATCGTATGATGAGGAGCCAGGTGTTCAGACGAGAATTGAGATTTTGATCAGGGAATCGGCAAGGAGACCGGCGACTGAGCCAATGGACTGGACGTACGAACACGGAGAAGGCGGCCCAGCTCAAGAGAAGAGGAAGGGGAAATAGATAGCCTCGCCCTCAAGCACCAAGGACAGTGATGAGGACAGCCTGTATGCTCAGCCCTCACCGATGGAGGTCGAGTGCAAAGACGAGGAGGAGATAGAAACCAAAACTGAGAAGAAAGGGCGGAACACGAGGTATCACCGAGTGATTGAGGACCTGAAGAACAGCGGCTACTCGGAGAAAGAAGCAAAGAAGGCCTACGAGGAGCGTGAGAAAGACAAAAAGAAGAAGTTTACGTAGGAGGATGATGAATCCGACAAGGATTATGCGGCTTTGAAGGCCATGGGAGTTAAAGGTATATATTTCCCCCATTCTGGAACCATGGGGGAATTGGGAATTACTAAGGAATTAGATAGGGTGTTTAGCTCGCTTGGCGTGAAAGTTTGCATGTACAATGTGGCAAGTTCTTACATTGAGGTGACATTGCAACTCCTCGCCACCATAGACCTTCTGATCTACACTAAGATTGACAAATCCAAGATCAAGAGGAATGGACCTGGGTACATAACGTTCACCGTGTACGACAAACTATATGCGGTGACATTGAGGGAGTTGGACCAAATTTTTGGGTTTCAATCCGGAGAGGCGGCACATCCGGATATTGGAGAAAATGATACCAATGAGGTTTGGAATGTGCTGACAGGAGTTAAGGAGTATGATTCATCCCGAAGCCAAGGAAGCTGGATCCGAAACACAGCCATCAACTACGCGAGGAGAGCAATAGCGAACGTGATCTTTGCTAGACCCTCCACCTCGCCAAGAAACCTCAGGGAGATGCACATGATGGTTAGGGTGATGAAGGAGATTGTTGGTACTACTCTGAGTGGGTTGCACATTGATGGAGATGAAGGGCATTCTAGAATGTCTTTTGTGTTGGCAAAACACCTCACTACATACCGTACACGAGCTATGATGCAAACGGGAAGGAAATCCGGGAAACCAAAGCATATCTACATTGGTGGAGTGGTTGCTCGGATACTTGAAGCCAAGGGGGTACCATTGAACACTAAAAACATAATTGCGTTCCACCCCAATTCATGGACATTCGTTATCTTCAAGGAGGGGACCTCATTTCCAAAGGGGAAGTCGAAGGACGAGCGGTGTACAAGTTTGATCACCTTGAAAAGAAGGACGCCAGAATACTTCTCCCTTGCCCATCATTCATAAAACTTAACACTATGGAGAATGTGACTTTCACTCCACCCCTCGAAGCTCTACTCGGTGAACACCAGCGAGGGCAGCAAGCTCAGCAGGCAGAGGAAGAGGTAGACGAGGAAGAAGTTGACCCTGAATCATACTTTTTCGAGGAGTTCACTAAGAAGAACCAAGGGACAGCGAGAAAGGAAGCCCACAAGCGGATTGGAAAGCTCCAGAAGTTGGGGAAGTGGCTGCTCAAGAAGGTGAAGGGCATGACAAAGGAAAAGGAGGAATGGTTGGACAAGCGCAAGAGAATGTGGGCAAAGATTGATGGATTGGAGTCCTCACTCAAAAGAACAGAACCTCAACCTCGCACACATGACTCGCCACCACCGGCGAGGAGGCACTCAACTTCAGCAGATCCGAGCCCGCCCAAAGAGCAAGCAGAGCAACCGCAATGCCAATCAATGGATACGATGCGAGTTTACAAGAGATCCGGGAAAAAGGGCCAGAAACACCAAGAGCAAACGCCTCATGAAGGTCCCTCGCATGCATCCCTCGCCGACCATGACTGCGAGGANTGAAGGTCCCTCGCATGCATCCCTCGCCGACCATGACTGCGAGGAGTAAATAGAGTGGCAGCAGCACATTGCACCATGGAAAGGAATAGCTCCAAGAGGGTACCCAGACCCTCAAAACTACACTCTCGAG
>OVBA01001140.1:0-48495 GCA_900406435.1 Lepidium aucheri
CCATATTTAAATAAACCTAATGCCTAAAGTTAGTCTCAAACCCTAAAATGAAATATCCTATACTCATTACCAATTCACAATGTCAAAATCTAATATCTAAGGAATATGATATTTGTTAGGTTAATTTCAAAAATTTTAATTTAGTTACTTCTTAATTGCTTAGATTTTGGTTATATATACTAATATTTCATCAAATTATTTTTTATTATATAGAAAATTAAAAAATAAAATTAACCACAAAGTAGACTTTATTTTAAGTCTACGATGTAGATTATAAATTAAGTCTACTATGTAGACTTAGAATGTAACGTGTAGACTTTACTTGTAGAGTATACTAATTACCAATTCACAAAGTCAAAATCTAAAATCGTAAGGAATATGATATTTGTTAGTTTAATTTCAAAAATTTTAATTTAGTTACTTCTTAATTGCTTATATTATGGTTACATATACTAATATTTCATCGAATTATTTTTTATTATTTAGAAAATTAAAAAATAAAATTAACCACAAAGTAGACTTTATTTTAAGTCTACAATGTAGATTATAAATTAAGTCTACTATGTAGACTTAAAATGTAGCGTGTAGACTTTACTTGTAGACTTGCGAATGTTGAAACTGTAATTGTGCTATCTGTTTTTTTGTTTGTTCATTAAGGAGAATATTGTAAATTCACAAGTCTTTTGAGTTAGTTTTGCATTTGACTCAAATAGGGATCTAATTTTGTATTTTATTTCAAATTTTAGGTCATTTTAATCAATTCCCCCTAAAAAGATTTAGCAAAAAGATTTGAAATCAGTCTGGTTCTGAAGTTTAAATTTTGCTTAGGAAAGAAATATATCTTATATATTATTAAAGCGAACCTTAGAATAAAAATTAACCTATTGTTCATAACTATCCTTAAAATAGACTTAAAAAGGATTCAGTCATAAATTTTTATATAAAAATTTAAAATTAAAATTAATTAATAAAAAATACTAAAAGCTAAAATTTAATAAAAATATATAGGGTATAAATTTAGTTATTGATTTGGTTTCGATTCTGGTTTAGATTCGGTTTTTCGGATACATAGATTTAGGTACTATTTCAATTATTTTTTCGGGTTGGATTCCTCTAATTCGGTTTTTTTGTTCTTTTGATTTAAGACTTATTCAAATATTGTTTTCGGATATAGTTTAGTTTGCTATAGATCGAGTTTGGTTCCGAATATATTTATACAAAATTCAAACTTAAAATAAATAAAAAACTCTAATAAGTTGAAATTTGGTTCTTGATTTACTTCAAGTTAGGGTTTTGAGTACAGTTTTTCAGGTATATAGATTTAGAAATCATTTAGGTATATTGTAGGATCTGGTCTCTCTAATTCTGATTGATTTTTGTTTGGGTTTCGAGTCTCTAAAATAACATCTCGAAAACAATATAGTAAAATATCAACATGAGTCTAATACTCTTAATGAAACAATATACAAAAAAGTATAACGCTGGTATAAACCTAGTTTCATGTTAAAAATGACCATTTTTGCAGGATATACGTTTTTGTTATTATGAACGTATAACTACTATTAAAAGTGAAACAACGTAATATATTCAAGATTAATATTAAAAATTTGGCAAATAAAAAAATCAAAAATTCACGAGATAAAACTGTTGATTTTGTTAAATGATTAAATAGATGTTTTCACCAGAAATCAAGTCATACATATGGCGTAACCCTGTGTTATATACACAATTTGATATTTAGGTTGTAGATCCGACTTGATTTTTATATATTCGAAAAAAAAAACGGAAAACAGCCGGTCAATCAGTTACCTTCATCCTCATGAGTCAGATATGCATTTGCAATATCATATGGCCAAATGGGTGCACATAACCTACTTAATATAATTGTATTATATACTAAAATTTAAGGTATCAAGACAAATTATTGTTCCCCTAATAATAAACATTCCCAACAAATCCTTTGAGATATTTTAATCATAACCCAACCCAATTAAACAGTTTGCGTACATGAATTCTCTTACCTCAAAGCACCAAATTGATCACTAATTAGAGGTTAAAGAATTCAATATTAAGTGGACCGTCCAAAATTCTTCCTTTGGAAAAATCTAAATCAAGAAACGAGTGGTAGATTATTTCCCAAGTTGACATAATAAAAAGAAATATCTCAAGTGGTTCTTCCAAGATATCAACTATCAACACGTTATGATTTTATTTTGCCTTTAAACTCACACGGTGTGAAGTTTGACCCATTTTATAATGAATTTTTTCTTTTATTTTTTTTGGCTTTGAATCATATTAGCCAAAAGAAAATAGTAAATGAATCAAATACGTGACACCAGCATGACGACATTTTAGGAGTATAATATAAGATTTGATCGTGAAATAGTGTCTTCATTACGTGTATATGCAATTTGTATTATTCGAACCACCACTAGTTAGATATATTAAACTTTAATAATTGAAACTGAAAATTAATTAAATTAGCGTTATTTTGTTATTAAATTTGAGAATCGTCGAGACACATTTCTGTGTTCGCCGTTGTTTCCTTGTTCTATTTTTCTCTCTCTCTCTTCTTCACGCTCTGTATATCTTTCTTTTTCCCAATTCATCGTTTTTGCATAAAATCGAAAATAAAATTTTCAGTGAATCGATCTTCTTTCTCTCAAGAACAGGTAAACTGTTCTGACTCTCTCTCTCCTCCTCTCCTTCTCTTTCTCTCCTCTCTTCTCTGTAATTTTCTATATTTAAATTTTCAATCTTCTCTTCTTTTTTTTTCATTTCTGGTTTCTGTTTGTGTACCGAGAAAACGGAGGAAAAAAAGCTTCTGTTTTTTTGTTTGGTTTTCTCGGTGACCAGAATCGGTTCGTTTTGTCTTCTTCTTTTTAAAGTCTGTAGATTTGTATCTTTGCTAATATCAAAGTATTGTTTTTCTTACAGATTTTTTGGACGAGCTTGAAAATTCTTATAATTAGAAGCGAGATCTATGGCGGAAGAGCATCGATGTCAGACGCCGGAAGGTCACCATCTGTGTGTTAACAACTGTGGCTTCTTGGGCAGCTCAGCTACCATGAATCTATGCTCTAATTGCTACGGCGATCTGTGCCTTAAAAAACAACAACAAGCATCCATGAAATCCACCGTCGAGTCCTCTCTTTCCGCTTCGTCGGAGATCACCTCGATCTCTTCTCCGATTATTATCCAACCTCTTCTTCAAAATCCAACCGTAGAGGTAGCAGCGAAGAAAAGCGTAGGGAAGATGGTGAATCCGCCGCCGCAGACGACGAAGCAACAACAGAGGCCGAATCGGTGCATGAAGTGTAGGAAACGGGTCGGGTTAACCGGATTCAAGTGCCGGTGCGGTACGAATTTTTGCGGGGCTCACAGGTACCCAGAGATCCATGGATGCACCTTCGATTTCAAATCGGTTGGTCGTCAAGAGATCGCCAAGGCCAATCCCTTGGTCAAAGCAGCCAAACTTCAGAAGATTTGATTTCATCACACCCGTTTAATGCGTTGACTTTTTACCCCCTTCTTTCCTTTCAACGCGCTTCCTCCTCGGATTGTTCTCCCCGATTTGATCTCAGCCGTTCAATCAATTGGTCTTTTATATATAAGATTGATTATTGTATTTACCAATGGGACACGTGTCATGTGGCTGTAGATGAAGACGCTTCCGCTTATATTAATTTTCTTTTCCTCACAAAGAAATAGTAAGAATTATTTTCTGATCAGTTTTTATATAGTTAAGTTGAAAAAGAAAAAAAAAGTTAGTGAGAATTATTCTACTTGCCTTTTTTATTTGGTGTATGCTTTTGCGTCTACAAAATTATTCAGAACCAAAAATAGCGCAAAATATTATATAGCATCCTAGGAAATACCACTAGCGTAAGCTTCTCTGTGGTTGGATATTAGGACTTGGCTCCATCCAATGATTTTCTGATATAGAAGATCGGGTATTGAGTCCCTCTTTCATCTCGAACTAGTGCACCACTAACTGCCGAAGTAGAAAGTGTAATGTATAAATACAGTGGTTCTCCATTTTCTGGTTTGGCGAGTATCGGTGGTATTGAAAGGTACTCTTTCAACTCGGAGAAAGCCTTCTTGCATCTTTTTTCCCACCTGAACTCTTTGTTTCCACGCAACAAGTTGTAGAATGGAAGACATTTGTCGGTTTAGCGCGATATAAAGCGGTTCATGACAGCTATTTGGCCTGTTAGTCTTTGCACCTCTCGCTTATTCTTCGGAGAAGGCAACTCTTGTGACCTGTTTTGGATTTGCTTCAATTCCTCTTTGAGTGACTATGTATCCGAGGAATTCTCCTGATGTAACCACAAAAGTACATTTTGCTAGGTTGAGCTTCATCTGGTATTCATTCATGGTTTTGAAGCAACGAGCTAAATGTTCAACGTGATCACCTGCTCTTAACGACTTGACAAACATGTTGTCAATATATACTTTCATTGTTTGTCCGAGGTGATCGGCAAACATTTTATTTACGAGGCGCTCGTAGGTGGCTCTAGCGTTTTTTAGTCCAAATGGCATTACCTTGTAACAATAAGTCCGTCATTCTATGATGAACGAACTCTTCTCCATATCGCCAGGGTGCATCCGAATCTGATTGTATCCCAAGAAAGCATCCACACATGAAAGAAGTTTGTTTCCAGCTGTTGCCTCAACAATTTGGTCAATATTTGGCAAGGGGTAGCTATCTTTGGGACATGCTTTGTTGAGATCAGTAAAGTCTACGCAGACTCGCCATTTTCCATTCTTCTTTTGAACGACTATCAGATTAGCTAGCCATTCGGGATATTGAACTTTGGTGATTGATTCAATTTCAGTCAGCTTTTTGACTTCTTTGATCACGGCCTTTGTTCTCTCTGGCCCGAGCTTTCTTCTCTTCTGTTTAATTGACTTATATGTTGGATCGACATTTAGCCTATGACTTGTGATTGTCGGGTTAATTCCAAGCATATTACTTGGTGCCCATGCGAATGTTGTCACATCTCTTCAAGGAGACGTACCAGTTTCTCCTTGATTGGCCTGCTCAGGTTGATGTCGATGCTTACACATTTTGTCGGATCGGCCAAATCAATATTGATAATTTCAACAGTCGATTGGTCTGGCTTCTCGCGAGCATGTGGTTTGGTTATGACTTTGCTACCTATTGATGCGGCGATCATGCATGATTTGTTCCTTAACTTCAATTCGGTGATAAAGCAAGTTCTAGCCATTTTCTGATCTCCTTTGAGTGTGTAGACCTTCATTTGTCAGGATTTCAACACTTTGATGATAGCTTAGGGCACAGCTTTCATCATGTGTATCCAAGGTGTTCATAGAAGCATGTTGTAGATCGGTGGTTTATCTTAAACAAGTAGCTTGATACATCTCGTAATTCCAACAACTCAGACTATTACCTTCACCGTTCTTATCGCATTGATTATGTTTCAATCGAATGTAGTAAGGTCCTGTCTACGAGTTTAAGCTGAACATCCGGTAGTGCCATCTTATCAAGAGTTTCTTTGAATATAAGATCTACTGAACTCCTATTATCGATGGGAATTCGTGAAATATTGCAGTCGGCAACCCGGAGTTTGACGACTATGGCGTCATTATGGGGGAAGTTGACTCCTTTGACATCTTCAGTGGTGAAAGTGATCACCGAATCCACGACGTGCATGCGGTTTTTGATGGGTTCCTGGTTGATTGAGGTGACAACTTTTTGCTCATACTTCTTGATTGAACGAATAGTATCATCACAAAATTACAATCCGCCCATGATTATGCCGACAACAACTTGTGGATTGCCAGATCTATCATTGTCTCCTACTAGCTTTTGCCGCTTAGTTACTTCCAACGAATAAGGCATACTGCTTCATAAAAAGCTCGGCAAGTTGGATGAAGCTTTCGATTGACGTTGCCAAAGCGTCTCCGGTCAAATTTTCTGCGAAGTGCTGGTAGTAAGCTATGTCCTCGTTGTCCACGGTGTAGTTGGTACCGTTCATCATGACGTTGAAGGCGCTCATAAATTCCACTAGGTCTGAATTCCCATCGTAAGAGGGGTATCAGAGCTGAAATCCTCTATTCACCGAGACTCTTTGTAGTCGTGATGCGAATGACGAGTTCTGTGCCTGAGCTAGGATCCTTCCTATCTCGGGTGCTGAGCTGATAATTTGATGGAATTTTAACTTTATGTCATCCATCATCTTCAATACGGTCGCATCGTCCAATGTCACTTGACCATGTTGTCCAGACGTACTCGGTATGGGAGAATGATCTTGCACCGAGGTGTTAGCTGGCTGTGGACTCGGTAAGTCCCTAAATAGTGTTCTTTGAATAATTGCCAATGCTTCTGCGCATGGCCTATTGACTTGCGTAGTTGATAGACTACTTTCATTTAAACAAGATTCGAGCCAATCGAACCTCTCAGCGTTTCTTTGGTCAGAAGCTTCATACTGTGCGATCAGGTTTCACACTAAAGTTCTGAGTGTCGGTGATCCCGGTGGTGGTGGGGGAAGATCAGTATCTTCCCAAATTTCTTGTTGGTTCTCTTCTTGAGTTCGAGTTGAATTCAGGGTTGATCCATTCGATAAATCGACGTGCTCCTGAGAGAGAGGTTCCCTCCTTTCCGGTGAGTTAGTGGTGATTTCTCCTTCAACCATCTTCCGATTCTCTGAATTTTCTCTTGCTTTTGTGAAGATGTCTTTCAATATCTTCCCCACAGACGGTGCCAACTGTTGGAACCGGTCTTAGCACAACGAGTACTAAAACAATAGTTTCTAATTAAAAGAGTGGAGGAGAATGGGCAAGGACTCTTGTAAATTGAATTGAGAGCAAGAGCTTAGTTAACTAAGAACAAGAAGAGTTGATTGCCGAATTGATATTATTATTAGACTTAGTATGCTAAAAAGCCGATCCCTTTTTTATAGGATTGTGCTTCTATTTAAAGTTTATAAAGGCGGTTATATGTGTAAAAATAAAGGAAGATGTACAAATCTTGTTGATATGACTAAATCTGTTAAGATTTATGCCAAATTTGTGGAAGTTTTTCATGCCAAAATAGGAAAACTTTCATTTATCGTTTGCTGATGTGTCATACGACTTCTCTTCAGGTTCATGGAACCTTCTGAGACGAGACATTTTGCCGAGTCAAATATCTTATCCGGGTTGAAGACTGCTTGCAACTAGGTTGTTCTTTTATATTCGACCCGTTATTTTCAATGAACCGAAGTAGGATGTCGGATTCACCTCCAATATATCTAACGGCCTAAATGAATAAGGTTTGAAAAAAATTCAAAATAATTAAATCTCGCATTATAATACGGTATAATCCAAATAATTTATTATTTTATGTGTTTATAGAGGTTAATAATTCGTCTAGTGGTATACAAAAAAAAACCTTTTTAGAAGAAAGTTATGCTCCCTAGTTCGAGTTGGGTTACGCATCCGCAAAAATTTAGGTATTTTGGTTTTTTTTTCTGGTTTAGTTATTTATTAATAAAAAGATGTATTGAAGTTTATATTTTAATTTATATTTCAACAAAACATAAAAAGAAGAAAAAAAGAAAGAAAGAAAGAAAGAAATTTGTTTTATGGGTATGGTGATTTAGAGCTCAGCTTTAAAATGCATAGAACCACAATGTGGTGATGCTCTACGGCTTTCGAAGGAGACTTGATCTGCAATAACTGACATTTCGTCGTTGTTTCTATGCCACGACCATTGTGCTCGTTTGTCGTCTATAATTCTTAATCTCCCATGTCCAAAACTTGATTCACGGAATGCCGACAAAGGTGATTGAGGCTTCTTGAACCTATATTTTGTTAATTTGCATATTACATTCATTTTAGTAAATCAGAATTATAAAAGCAAAACGAAAGTATTTAACAGGGCCAGAGAATATATAAATTAGATTAGAAATGGAAGGTGACATGCCTTGTAGCAAGGCCTTCTAGGTTGCCTCCGTCACCGATGGTTATGTGTATTGGTCCACATGGATCGGCCTTGTGTTTGTATACCGGCTGCTGCATCATCCATAATTTGGGACTAATCAGTAAATTCAAATAATCATTTTGTAATTGAAAAAAAAAACATATTATTCTAACTTATATACCATTGTTGCATCATGTTATATTTTAAAAAAAAGTTCTCGTAAGTTAATTATATAAATGATTCTTCAACGTGTAAATGGTTGTAGTTGTGTGAACTATTAGTTTGTCTATATCTCGGCTTTCATCGCTTTTATAATAAAATATATGAGCTGACCAAAACAATGAAGATGGTACTTACGAAACGTTCATAGGTATGAATGTGGCCGGCAAAAACGATGTCTACTTGAGCACGATATAGCAAACTCTCCAAAGCTCTTCTCATTTTCTCTCCATCACCTTCATGCGCTTTGTTTGTGCTGTACCATGGCGCGTGCATCACCACCACCAACCATGGCGTCTTTTTACGGTCAATCTTTCGCACACACAAAAAATAAAAAAAGTAATATTTAAGAACGAAAAAAAACCTTTTTTATCAATAGTTAGATTCTTTTTTATCAACAGTTAGATTATTAAGTCAAATTCTTAATCTTCAAATAATATCATGCGAGACTATACGATAAAAATTGAATTTTTGGCAAATAAAACTGTTGAAGTGGATATCTAACTATAAATAGTTTTCCGATGAAAAAAATTTGAATTATTCCATTTTTAAGAATGGAAAAATGAGACCATCAATCTCCTAAGTTTGTAGTTTATAGTCTCTGCATGCTAACTTCACAGATATTTATAAACAAATAAATAAATTTAATTTATATCTCAACTAGTCACCTTCCTTAAATCGGATTTGAGCCATCGGTATTGATCGGAGTGATAGTTAAAATGGGTGTAAGAACCAAGCATAATAGTGTGGACGCCAACTACATCAAAAGAATAGTAAAGATTAGATTGAGAGTGGCTCTCAGTGTGAGGCATGAGCCATCGCGCGTTGTATGCCTTAAAGCTTATGTGTTCTTCAGTGATCGGGAAAGACTCAATTTCGTGATTTCCTTCAGTGACCATCCACGGACGTGTACTAGCCAATGTCTCTAAAAGACGGCCAAATGAGTCCCAAAGTGGTTGGTGGGTGTCCGCGTATGAAAGGTCACCGGGAAGTAGGAAAACATCAAAGTCCCTTTTCGACATCTGATCTAGTGTTTTCTTTGTCCAGTCAGTTTGGCCTAGGTCACCTTCAGTTTCACATCAAAACCAAAATTTTGTAAGTCAACTAGAATAAACGGTTTCTTATCCATTACATACCATAATCTAACATAGAAGATATATGATAGATCAATCTCAATCCAGACTATCCTGAGTATATTTATTGAATAAATCAAAATTGTTATATAGGAGGCCGATTATAACACCGAGGTTAGGTGGGCATGTGGTAATGCCCTCTTCACAAATATTTTAGGCACTAAAATTCAAAGATATCTAGACTAATTGACAAAGAAAAAAAAGAGGTCCTTCATAACTATAATTAGAATTCAACTCATAAGCCACCCGTGAAAATACATTACGAATATAATTCATCTACTCTTTTTTATTTTGAAAACAATTGATTCAACAACTTATGATCTGTGAATCAAACCCAAAACTATACAAAACTTTATCATGGAGAGCTACATGATTTTTTTGAACCGAAATCTAATGAAAAAAATAGACAAACTAATCACATGAAATACTTTTTCTCCAATTCAAGTACTTTTTTATTATATATTGAAAAGAAATAAAAAATAAGAAAAGAAGATTAGACGTAACTTAAAAAGATTGAGATTTTGGGTATACTTAAAAACAATCTAACTCCAACGGGAAAGTTGTGAGTAACTTTTTTTACACGGTTTGTGTGCTATTGCCTAAAGATGTTTAGTTCTATTTTAAAATATTTTAAATAAGCATGACAGCTCAAATATTCTAATTTTTTAGAGTGTTGTATTTGGATTGACTAATCTCATATAATCCTTGTCTGACAAATGCTATAAACTGCTTCAAATTTTATTATAACTTTATAGGATTTCTATCAACAAAACGTTTTTGTATGACTTATATTCGTCCTGATCCAATCATGTGACCATAAGTACCAATCAGCGATAAACAGCAATATCTAATCCTTTCAAAACCTATTAAGTAGAGACCGGACTAGAGTAACCCTCAAGACAGATAGCTAGAGTCATGATTATGCACTTTTTTTTTGCCAGAAACGTATCTATCTATACTTTTTTTGTCAAAACATGTTTAAGATGTAATGTAACTATCCCTCTTTAAGACTAAAATTTATAGGCAATTAGACCTTCCCTTTTAAAGGGACATCCTGTTGAAAGGCATAATGAAGAGAATGTTACCAGCCACAGCGAATTCGATGGGGTAAGTGGATGGAGGAGTTTTAAAAGAAAACTCATCACCGTTGCCGCCACAACGGTAATAGTAAATGGTGTTAGGTTGAAGTGGACCAATCTTTACGTTGTGAATCATGCCAGAAGTGTAGAAGAAGAATCTGTAAGAAGTGGATTCTCCTGTCGTCTTTTTATTGTACCTCTTTGGACGTTTACCGTACTCCACCATAGATGGGACGTTCTTGTCCTCCGTGATGAATGTTACTCTCATATGATCTTTACCCGCCAATGATACGTGCACCTTTATATACATATATATATAATTTTAAATAGTAAATGCAACTTCATTACAAATTTGAAGATAGTCGAAAGGAATTTGCAAAAGAAAAAATGATGTGATAGATTAAAAAACATAATAACCTTGTTGTAAAACTATATAATGTCCATAGTTGTGGTATGAAAATAAGATTCCATATAAAAAGGTTGAAGATGAAAACTTAATAGAAACAAAGATAGAGATTTTTAGAAAGAAAATATAAATTGAATGAACCTGTTGAGGATAGTGTTCTGGACGCCCGTAAGAAACAATGAAGAGGGAACCAGGCAGAGGACGGGTGAAGTTTGAATCATAGTTAGCTTGAGACACAAACGGAAAGACAAAAATGAGAGTAAATCTAATTAAGAGACCAAAGATTTTCATGTTCAAAATGTTGATGTTGGTGAACAAGAAAACATAAATGTGATGAATTGATCAAATATTAAAGAGATCGTTGAATTCATGTTTTAGGTTTGTTTATTCAACTCGTCAAGTCAGACAGTTTGTTTTGTTTCATTGCTTATTGTTCAAGGAAACAAAATTGAATAAGAAACGTAAAAGTTATGATAAGATCCCAATGTTAGCATATATGAATCTCATTCATGGTACATATCCCACTTTTCTTATACATTTAGTTGTACTTTAGGCAAATAGATCAATATGCTTGTATATATTTTTGTAAAGGTTGCCATGAATAACACAACTATGGACAAAAAAAACAAATGTTTTTTGGTATTCACTAATGATTCTATTATTAAGCATGGAAAAAACAAATTACAGCTTTTTAGAGTTTTTTTATATAATTTTTTTAATATAAATATACATGGACCCGAACTAAACCATATCTGAAAACAACACTCAAATAAGTATTAATTCAAAAAAACCAAAATACTAAATTAGAGGAACCAAACCCGATAAAATACCAGAAATGGTAACTGAATCTATATACTCGGAAAACCGAATCAAAACCGGAATCAAAACCGTAGCAATGACCAAACCGAAGCTATATTTTTATTAAATTTTAGCTAAGAGTGTGTTTTATTAATTAATGTTAATTTTCAATGTTTATATAAAAACTTATAACTGAATCCACTTTAAGTCTATTTTTAAGAATAGTTATGAATTATAGGTTAATTTTTTTCTAAAGTTTATAACACGGTCAAAATGAAAGTGTTTGCCGCTTTAATATATAAAATATTTTTTTTTCAAGTCCAAATATAAACTTTAGAACCAAACTGATTTCAAATCTTTTTGCGAAATATTTTGAATTTTTGATATAGATTATTTTGTCTGAAATATTGTGGTTTAGCGGTAAAGACGAGTGCAAACCTTAACCAAGTTACATGTTCGATTCTCCAACATTATGAAACAAAATCGCAATTTTTTTGGATACCGCTTACGTGGATATGGACCTATCTAAAGATCCATTTGAATATCCAAAGAAAGAATCTATGTGTGGGCTATCATGGAGAGCTACATGATTTTCTTGAATGGAGATCTAATGAAAAAAGAAAGAAAAAAAAATAGACAACTAATCACATGAAACATATTTCCTCCAATTCAAGTACTCTTTTATTATATACTGAAAAAATAAAAAGCAAGAAAAGAAGATAAGACGTGCAAGTGACCTTTAGCTTAGTGGCAGGTGGTAAGTTTACTAAAGGCAGGCGCACTTGTATGTCTCGGGATCGAATTCTACCGCTTGCATTATGCAGGAACTTGACTAATGGGCCGGCCAATTATGACTCAATGTTTAGACAAAAAAAAGGAAAAGAAGATAAGACGTAACTTAAAAAGATTGAGATTTTGGGGTATACTTAAAAACAATCTAACTCCAACGAGAAAGTTGTGAGTAACTTCTTTTGCACAATTTGTGTGCTATTGCATAAAGATGTCTAGTTCTATTTCAAAATATTTTAAATAAGCATGACAGCTCAAATATTCTAATTTTTAGAGTGTTATATTTTGATTGACTAATCTCATATAGTTCTTCTCTGACAAATGCTATAAACTGCTTCAAATTTTATTATAACTTTTTAGGATTTCCTTCAACAAAACTTTTTCGTAGGATTTATATTAGGCTGATCTGTTTCATGTGACTATAAGTACCAATCAGCGATTAACAGCAATATCTAACCTTTTCAAATCCTAATAAATAGAGGCCGGACTAAATTAGCCCCCAAGACTCATGATTATGCACTTTTTTTTTCCAAATACGTATATATCTATACTTTTTGTCAAAACATGTTTAAGATATAATGTAACTATCCCTCTCTAAGACAATAGTTTATAGGCAATTAGACATTCCCTTTTAAAGGGACATCCTGTTCAAGGGAATAATGAAGAGAAGTTTACCAGCCACAGTGAATTCGATGGGGTAAGTAGATGGAAGAGTTTAAAAAGAAAACTCATCACCTTAGCTGCCACAACGGTAATAGTAAATGGTGTTAGGTTGAAGTGGACCAATCTTTACATTGTTAATCATGCCAGAAGTATAGAAGAAGAATCTTTAAGAAGTGGATTCTCATGTCGTCTTTTTATTGTACTTCTTTGGACGTTTATGGTACGCCACCATAGATGAGACGTTCTTGTCCTCCGTAATGAATGTTACTCTCATGTGGTCTTTACCCGCCAATGATACGTGCACCTTTATCTTAATAAATAGTAAATGAATTTTCATTACAAATTTGAAGATATTCGAAAGGAATTTGCAAAAGAACAAAATAAAGTGATGTGATAGAGTGAAAAAAAAAAATTTTGTTTTGTTTGCTTATTGTTTAATGAAACAAAATTGAATAAGAAACGTAAAGGTTATGATAAGATCACAATGTTAGCATATATGGATCCCATTCATTTTTGATGTGATCATGGATAGCTTTAGTGATGAGGAGAAGTTCAAGGTGGATGTATTTAAGGATGTACCGGCTTGAGCAATGACAAGATCACATACCAAATTCTTCAACCAAGCTATTTGATGACTACTTAGACGTTTTGAAGAGCAAGAAGAAGTCAACATAAGTCCAACCACACCAGTTTTGACTTATATTCAACAAATGGATGCATAATCCATTTGTACTCTCTTTCTCTTAGTGGTTTTTTCCCGTTGGTTTTCCACTAAAATTTTTAATGAGGCAAATCGGATTACACTTACAAAAGAGAACTCATTTGTTGAATCAACTCGTCCCATTCGCTTATCTATTCTAAAACCCTAATGAATCGGCCTTGTTGTCTCTATATAAACTCTTTGTATGTGAACCGAGTTCATAAACCTATCTTTTAATCAAATTCTCTCTTTTATTATTGTGTGTCAATCTTTTTGGTGTGTAATATCCAAAGGCCCCAAAATATCAAAGGTCTTCCGCAACCTTTGTGCGACCTTTCGATCCGTCTCTCCGACTGCTTCTTCTTCTCCGATCAAGAGCAAGACGCATATCCCTTTCACTTTCATTTGCACACGGTGATCTTAGGAGGATTGTATCAAGTGATATCAGAGCAAACGCTTCAAAAAAGTATTCAAAACTTAATCACTTCTAACCTCTTCGTATTCTTCGTTCATCTTCTTATCTTCCGCAAATTCTCTTCTCTTAAAACCTAGAAAAAAATTATAGTATTTGCTTAGACTGATTCGAAACCATCTCGTTGTTGTTTGTTTATCCCATGATTACTCATATTAATCAACGATTTTTTTTGTTTGGTGTTTTACGATCATTTTGTTGTGTGACTCTTCGTTTCTATTGATTTTGTGACCAGAACTTACTTGCATTCATCGTGACTCTTCATCTTCTAGGTTCAGATCCCATATACCCATAAGAGTTAGGTTGTTTCGAGCACCATAGGTTGATTAAAACACTTCGAAATTGTGTTAGAATTGTCCGATCATCATCAATTTCATATTGCAAGTGTTGGAACAAATTTTGACCTTTCGTATTCTTGTTGAACCATCTTGTGTGCGACTTTTCTTGGACAATTTTTATTGGTTTTTCTGTGTTTAATTTGCAGGAACAATGTCGCAAGATGATGAGAACACTCCGTAAAACGTCAACAACAAGTTGTGGTTCGAGGCGATGGAGAAAAAAGCTAGAATGCAAAATTAATACGGCTTTGGATAAATGGTTTGATGCTTGGAAACAAAAGAACCGACCTGCAACTTTTATTAAAACACAAAAGTATCCTCCACACTCTACTCATGAGATGTCAAATGATGTAAAATGTGGTCGAGATAAGCTAGGTTCTCGCCGAGACAGATTTGATAACAGACAAGGAAAATAGAGTTTTGATCAAGACAAATTGGTTGGTAGATGTTGGGACCGTGGTGACTCTAGAAATAAGAACCAAGGTGAACAATTTCAGTCAAAGAAACAGCAAGTTGATGATGATATGAAAGGGTGGTTGCAAGAAGTGTTTGAGGCTGTGGAAGAAACTCAAAAGGAGAGACGAGTAACTCATAAAACGGCTGGTACTAAAACAAGAAAAGAGGGATCTAAAATGCTGAAACATCAAGAGCCAAAACAAGATGAATCTTTACCAACTCACAAGGAATTCAAGGTGCAGAAAAATATTTAGCATAACACTAAAAAGGATGTGGAAGCTTCCGATTCAATAACAGTTCACGATTCAAGAAAAGAGCTATCACCCGGAGTGGATGTGTTGCGCGGAATGTGTGTAAACCAAGATCAAGGAAATGATCCATATAAAAAACTCTTCTACACAAAGTGTACAGTCAAAAACGGAATTTGCAGTCTCATTGTCGATCCAGATTTTGGTGTAAACATTGCAAGTTCAACAATGGTGGAGAAGCTCAGTTCGGAGACTAAGAAGCATCCAAAGCTTTACAAGCTTTAATGGTTAGAACATAATAGAGAAAATAGAAGTGACTAGACAAGTGAATGTCTCTTTCTCCATTGGGAAGTATGTGGATGAAGTTTGGTGTGACGTTTTACCCATAGAAGCTAGCCACATTTTTCTAGGACAGCCATGGAGCTATGATCGCCAAACTATTCATCAAAGTTTCACCAACCGGTACTTGTTCCAGCTTGGTAACATGAAGAGCTCACTTATTCCATTATCTCCATTGAAAGCTTATCCGAATGAAAAAGCTATGAACAATGCAATAGAGCAAATCGGCTTTCTCAAAACATCATTGGAAGCTAAGTATTTTATTTCTTCCCTTCAATCCGACGTTGTGTTTAAAGAACTAACCTTTTTGGAACTAGAACAACCGAAGCATTGATCCTTTTTTAGGATTTGCACCAAGGGGCTTGCCATTGGTTTGCGAATTAGAACAACCTTGTAGTTGGCATCCACAACATGCTCTCTTGACATCTCCTTGTGACTTCTCAAGAAACCACTGTAAGGAATTTGACTTGGTACAAACGGGTCCTAATTTATTTGTGCTTGTCTCTGCTCAAGATGAAAAACGTTTTGGTTTGGAAAGTGTGAAATAATTTCGAGTGTCAAGCTCTGGTTTTGATAAAATGATTCCATCTTTTGGAGCACTCACGCCTAAAGAGTTTTCTATGAAAATGAGATTTTTGATTGATGAATGTCGTGAACTTAATTCTTCTTTAAAAGTTTCTTTGAGCAGCAATATGTTTGATTTGTTGAGAATTAAAACAGAATATGCATTGTTTAGAACTTGGCCTGAGTTAGAATTGCTTGTTTAAAAATATGTTGATTGAGCCTTACAAGCTGAATGCATGAAATATACAAAATGCTAACTAAAATGAGATTAAATTACTCCTATTTGAATTAGAATAATGCATAATGTGAATGATAACCACCCTAATATTTACATATATCACTTCTCTAGGGAGAGAGATCGGCACAACCTAAAGTCAGCTATGAGGTCGGAGTCGTAGTAGAGGGCCTCATGCAGCATGTCGATTCTTGTGTAATCGATGTGGTGATACGATATGCCACCTCGTGAAATCATGCGAGGAAGGAGTATAGGGATTCCTTTCGACCCTTGCACTATGGCCTATAGGTCTGCTGGCGAAGCATTCCTTTAGATGTACACCAAGTAGTGATTGAGGAAGGTTTCGGCGAGCTAGTGATAGCTATAGATAGAATATGGGTCAAGTTTAGAGAAACCTCTGAGGGCGTCTCTAGTTAGGTTTTTGATGGATAACTGGTAGTATCCGACGTCTCTTTTCTCCAGGTGGGAACCTTGTCTTAACATGGAGATGTTGAACGCTATCAAAAACTCCTAGGGGTTAGACTTTCCGTCGAAGGTTGAACATTTCACCTTCACTATAGGTGGAACAGAGCACAAGATATCCGACGAGTAAAGGGTGTGTTCTGCGTTTCTGATAGCACATGCTCAAGTTTTGATGCGGAGCTTTGAGAAGGTTGCATCTGGGCTATCATGTTTTGTACTACAATCCTTAGCTCATGTATCTTTACGTCTCTTTGGTCTTATGGTTGTGTCAGGGGTGGTGGTGGAGTTGGCAGGTTTGCTTGGCCTTTGGTTTGGTGGGGTTTACGTGAATTGCCAAATAGTTGTCTTAGCAAACAGGCTGGGGTCTCTGGCTGGTTGTCGGTGATGACTCATAGACGGCCATAGCCCAAAGGAGGAGTTCTGTAGAGCTTGGCATGCAGATGGGCCAGTATTCTCGCTGACACCTCAAATCTGTTAGTTGTATCTTCCATCCACTCCACCACAGCAAGGAGCGAGTCGATCATATGTTGGAATTTCTTGGTGTTTAGAGTTTTTTCAATGTCTGACTGGAGCGATTGGATGGCGACAGCTTCAACTCTCATTTTGGGTTCGGTCGGCCAGATATCCTGTAAGATTTCAATTGGTTGGGCTGTATTTAGTGTGGCCAAAAATGCTTTCAGGGTGGGTGGTCCCATCAGAGCCAATTTGGCGCTTGGGGGAACCTTTTTTGTCTCAGGGTTGGGGCTTGGTGAGTCATCTCTTGTTACTTGTGCGTGTAGAAGTCTCTTATGTCCCCGTTCTTCTAGCGCTAATTGTTTGAAGGTGATTTAGCATATACATTAAATAGATAATGAGGTTGAAGATTTCGTTAATTAAGTGAGCAAAACGAGATAACAAAAATTTTTGAGAAGGCTCCTCGGCAAGTATTCTAGCTGAAAGGCTTAGTCTAAGTCTAGGTCTCAAGCATGTTCTCCCCTCTGATTCAATTTTCCTTTTGCCTTTTATAGAGGAGCTGCGTATAGTGTTTTTACTCCATGCATTGTGCATGTTGTATGGTCGTGCCGGCTTGGTCTACCGTGCAGCCGACATTATGCTCGTCATTTTTGCTCGTACCTTGCAAGTGTTAGGCTGCTTTAAGGATGATTATTCGCATGCATTAAATCTTGCACCACCCCAAACTTATGGACCTTTGACGAGGCCCATCAATCGAAGGTGTCTTCCTTGTACAATGCCCACGAGCCAAAGATCTTGTTTGACGACGAGGCCCTCTTTGTTGTTAGTGGGCTTGTAATTTAACAGATCTACAACGTGTCAGAGTACGCGAGTTCACCTCTAACATACCAGAAACTTATGGAGCTCACAATATGTACCACTAACCACAGCCTTTGCAATAGGATCTGTTATCTCACGTTCAATCTTTGTAACGTCTTCCGAAACTGAATTTCAGAGCACCCTCTCATATAGTGCCAACTATATCACATCGTATAGGTGTCATTGGTAGGTTTTACCACACCCATCAATTTTTTTCTATAAGGGAAATGGTATGCTTTATCCATCATCATTCCCCATAGAAGCTCTCTATTAGTGAATACATGCTCATATATCCCCTTCTTGTCTCTTCTCATTTCCTCCATTCTGGAATTTAGCTTGTCCTCAAACTAATACAAAACATTTATGCGGATATTAGTAGAATATAAATTACTTTTATGGTTTTAATACCAACAACATTATTCTTATTCTTATTTTATTTTACTTTTAAAAAACACTCTTTTTCTTCTTCTTTTTTTACATTTTTAGTAAAAACCTATGATTTTTTTAGTTTTGGTATCAGATGCTGGATACTAATATAAATATCTGCGAATATCCAGTTTTTTAACAGATATCCAATATGCGGATTTCTGTAATTTACGGATATAGATACAAATTTAATTGATATTACAGTTTTGGATACAAATATCCTAAAAACACTACATATCTAGATCTGTAACAGGGCTACTGAAATTTTCCCGGTGGTATCTTACCACTCGTTGGACATGGTGAGTGAGACTCTGATGGTCGGCGACCTTTACGATTTTTGCATTAATCAGTCAAGTTTTGTATCCATTGATTGAAATTTTTCATCTAGAGACTGAATTTGACAATTGAGAGTTCGAAATGTCCACTAAGTCTTTCAAACTCTTGATCGACATTAGTTTTGGCTTCGAGTAGGGTTTTTAAGACAGCCATCAATTCAAAACACTTGGCAAGCTCGGCCACCGTTTCTTGCATTTTTTGGCTGCCGTAAACCTATTATCTTCCACCGCTTGTCATATTTTGGAACGTTAACTTCTTTGTTACCATGTTTGATAAGATCCAAAATTATAGTCTCTAATCATAAAGTAGATTTTCTCGCCAATAATATTAGAATTCAAATTTTGTGAATTTATTTCCACAAGAATGGTTTAATTATCTTAATAAAGTTTAAGTTCATTAAGTTGAAAAAATGCATATCTATATACCAAAATCCAATTAATTCCTCATGGAAACTTCATCAACAACTAGTCTAATTTCGAGTTTTCTAGTGACTTAAAACTTTTTCTGGTAAAAAAACAATTTAGTTCTAGTGAGAATGAAATTCAGAATCGACTCTAGACAAGTAGCTAACAAATCTTTATATATTGGGGTTTGATCTATAAGAAAAAAATGAATTTTAGAGAGTGAATTTTTGGTTATGAATCGAGTTTTATCGATTTAAATATTAAAAAATAAAAATTGAGAGTGTGTCATAGAATCCTAAAAGCAATCCATGTTGATTCCTAAAACAAAAGCACGCCGTACTTAAAACTCCCAATAAAAACTTAAATACAAAACAGAGATTTGCCCGAAAATAATATTATTTATTACAAAGGGAATATTTGTATTCTAAGAGCGATCCAATGACTGAAACTTGATTTATGATATACTTATCTAAAGCTCATCATTAACACGACCTGAAGAACAACACGATGATGATGTACTAAGATTTTCAAGCCAGACTTCATCAGCAGTCATTGAATTTGAGTCGTTGTTTCTATGCCACGACCAATGTGCTTTTTTCTCGTCTATAATCCTTAATCTACCATGTCCAAAACTCGGTTCTCGGAATGCCGACAAAGGTGATTGAGGCTTCTTGAACCTATATTTGAAGTAATACAAAAAAATGAGCATAGTGAAATTAAGGGAAAAAAATAAATTCAGAAATATAATGAAAGGTGACATACAATGACGCAAGGCCTTCTCGATTGCCTCCATCACCGATGGTTATGTATATAGGCCCACATTGATCGATCTTGTTGTTGTATACCCGTTTCTGCATCATTCCGAATTAGCCAATAGCCATCATCAAAAAACAAGAGAATAATATTATTTCGAAAAAGATAGTTTAGCTAGTTTTCTGAAATAGTAAATGATTTAATGAACTATTTTATCTTTAAAAAAAAGAGTTTGAAAAAGAGGAGACTTACAAAACGTTCGTAAGCATGAACATGGCCTTGAAAAATGACATCGACTCGAGAACTAAAGAGCAAAGATTCCATAGATTTTCTCATGCTTTCTCCTTCACCTTCATGCGCCATATTCGTGTTGTACCACGGCGCGTGCAGCAACACCACCACCCATGGCGTCATTTTCCGGTCAACCTTTCTCCAACCAAAAGAATAACCCAATTTTGAATTGATAATAGTTATTGAATTTTGCTTCTTCTTTTTTCTTTTTTTTCTGAAATGGTTCAAGAAGAAGTATATCTTAGGTTTTTTTAAAAAGTAATTCTATATAGAAAAACTAACCTTTGCTAGATCAGAGTGGAGCCACTGGTACTGATCAGAATCACAGTCAAAATCGGTGTAAGAACCGAGCATAACAATGTGGACACCGGCTACGTCAAAAGAGTAGTAGAGGTTTGAGTCTGAGAGGCTTTCGGTGTGAGGCATGAGCCACCGAGCATTGTATGACTTAAAGGTTGTGTGTTCAATGATTGGGAAGAATTCAATCTCGTGGTTTCCTTCAGTAACCATCCAAGGACGCTGGCTCGCGAGTGGCTCGACTAAGCGACCAAAGGAGTCCCAAAGTGGTTGGTGAGTATCGGCGTACGAGAGGTCGCCAGGAAGTAGAAAGACATCGTAGTCTTGGCTCTTTATCTGAGATAATGTTGCTGCTGTCCATTCTGTTTGGCCTAGGTCACCTTTAGTTCCACGTCAAAAACCAGTCAACATTTATTCGTTGAATATAATTTGCTATAAGTCTTCAATTTCATATATATGACTCAATGAGTCTGGTGTTCAACTCCAGAGAGTTGTATAGTCTTATATGATATTATTTTGAATCCAAAGGTTTTAGTTATATATCAGGTTTGTCGATCAAAGACAAAAAAGAAAACAGAGAATTTGAAGGAGTTTACCTACGATTGCGAACTCGACAGGAAAAGTTGAGGGAGGAGTTTTGAAAGAAAATTCAGGACCGTAGCTACCGCAACGATAGTAGTAAGTGGTGTTGGACTCGAGAGGTCCGATCTTGACGTGGTGGATTTTGCCAGATTGGTAGAAGAAGTATCTGTAAGAAGTGGATTCTCCGGTGGCTTTTTGATCGTAATTTCCTTGTTGCTTACCGTATTCCACCACTGATTCAACCTTCTCGTCTTCCGTTATGAATGTGACTCTCATATGCTCTTTACCCACCAATGATATGTGTACCTTTGTATTTAATTATTTATCAAAGAGTTAATAAGAAACAAAAATAACACCCACAAACACCTCAAAAGAACTTACATTTAACTGCATTCTTAAAATATTATTTAGAAGCTGTTAGAAATACTAATAAGTTCTATCTTGCCTAAAATTTAAAAAATACAGAGAAATGAGAATTAGCAATACATAATGTAGATTAACAACAAAACCATGGAATCTGACATAATAATTAGTAAAATACAAGATTATTTTTCAATCTCATGGTTAGGATGGTGCACCACTATGATTTTTAGAGTTTGATTTCTTCTCTCTACCAATTTAATAGACGAAATAGGAATTTTAAAAGTTAGTCTAGACTATAGATTGGATCTTATCAATCTAATTGTTGGAAAAAAAACTATTTACTAAACCCAATTATCTAAGAGCCAAAAGACATTTAAACTTAAAAATTTACAACATATCAAAGCGGGGATAGCTCAGTTGGGAGAGCGTCAGACTGAAGATCTGAAGGTCGCGTGTTCGATCCACGCTCACCGCATTATAAATTTTTTTTTTTTTTTGAAAAAAGTCTAAAATGTCATCAGTTGAAAACTATGTAAAATTAAGATGTGATAGATTTAGGTAAAAAGTGTAAGAGAAAACATGAATTAATCACTCAATCTACATGAATGCAAATACATATTCCATGTTTGAAAAGAAAGCCGAAGACTATAATCGCAAAGATTATAAAAACAGGGAAAATTTGATTGAAAGTGAAAGATGTCACCTGTTGCGGATCGAATTTGGAACGGTCATTAGGGACAGAGACGATCGGACGAGGTGGTTGGCGTCTGAGTACCTCCGGCTCATCGGCGCGAGATACGAACGGACAAAGGAACAAAAGAGTTAAACTAAGAAAGAGACCAAAAAGTTTCATCATGAATTGTTCAAAGAGTAAAAACTTGGTGGATGTTTTCAGGTGTTGTTTATGCTTTATACGTCTCGCTAGCCATCGCGTCAAGTTACTTCTTTTCCTCTTTTTTAGTTTTTTAATTTCAAAATTCTGTTGTGAGTTTTGCTTGTAGCTTTCTTTATCTTTCTGATTATTTAACAGAAATTAATTATAAGGTCAATGCTTGTATTTCTAATTATAACATTTTCGAAACCTTAAAGAATTGTACCAAAGAAATACTAATAATTCAAAAACTGAGATGTTTTACATGAAGATTTCAATCTTGTGTCGTCCATGCGTCGATAGTAACATTATGTAACAATACCATTAATACAGTAATTAACAGATAATCTAGAAGTTTGATATGTTGGAAATTGATTAAATTTGGAATAAAGGATATAAATGTAGTAATCACGATATATAACATTGAAGTCAAACTGAATAAAGTAAGTAACTTTGCGTAAAGCAAGAGGCCTTGAAAAAGCACATACAAGTGAGATGGTACAATGCTACAAAAATATGTTGTCTTATGAGACTTTACAATGTTCATATGTTTGGTATTCGTAATCAACGGCGAGAATATTTATCCACAGATAGATGGGCACGTGTCAAAGAATGAACAAGTGAGAAAGACGAGGAAGAATAAAACAAGTAATCCGATGGGAACGTGCGGAGATGAGTCATGTCATGTGGTTGCATTGCTTAATATATATGGATGGTCCTAAACGAATATGCGTTATGGATCTTTCCTAAATCCTTAACCGATTGATAATATATATATGCATAAAAATTTTATGTGTTACGTTACGTGTTTTAGATTCCCTGTACGGACCGTGGACTTTTCTCTTTCTTTTTGGACTTATGAATCGAAAATAGCATATACCACTGTTTCATTCCGCACCATTTCATTGCAAAATTTTTAAATAACTATGAATGTGCCTAAACATCGAGAAGTTTATTAATTATACACGAAACTAAAATTAAAACTCTAATTCTATTCGAACTATTACATATAGTGTCAAAAATACCCAAAATTTGTTTCTCTTCTTAATTACACACAAAATCGTAGTTAAAATCTAATTTTACCCGAACTAATATACATAGCATCAAATACATTTAACTGATCAAAATATTTTTTTGTCAACAAAATTATTTTCAGGTCAAGTTTTGTCGAGTTTTTGGTTCCATTGGTTTAAGACTCATTCAAGTATTTTGAATTTTTGGATCGAGTTCAATTCGGTATAGATCGGGTCCAATTCAATATTTTTATTTGTTTTCATAAGAATTCGAAATTTGAAATCGGTAGAATTAGGTTTTTAATTTTAATTTTGTGAGCAATTAAGAAGATGGGCAAACTTTAGGTGTTTCTAGTACTATGTGCGATACTTCAGGCAAAATTAGAGTTTTAATTTTAGTTTTGTATGTAATTAGTAAGCGACTTAATATTTAGGTACATTCATAATTATATAAAAATTTTGAAGTAGAATTAGATCCATACCCCATATATTAAACTATCGTTTATTCTCAACTCCAAAATTGTCCACAACATAAATACACTATTTTCTTTTTTGTTGCTCTTACGGAACATTAAAATTAAGCTTGATATAGTGATTAATTAAACTTTGTGTCAACCATTTTGATCTTTTAAATTTTACAACAAATCTATTTAAGTTTGGTTTGTGAAATTGTAATTTTGATCATAAATCTGTTTCTAGACATTTAGATATAGTTATCTTACGTAGAACTCTACAAACTATATATATAGATCATAGTGGGAAAATATAGTAGTGAAGGAAATGTAAAGCTTAGTGAAACCATAACCACATTATCTGGGTTGGGCTATCTGAGAGTTTATGGGGCCATTAAATTCAGTAGCCCAAAACTAAATTTTCACAAGCCTAAAAGATATGTTTTATATCTTATATAATTTATTTTTAAAAAAAAACTCAAAACAATTTATTTCGTCTATTTCAGTACACCTTTTATCGTTTTCCAGTAATGGTTTGAACCATTTTGGCATAATCGAATACAACTTTAGTTCATATGACTCAAGAACCTGATTTTTTTTGTCAACGGTATGATATATTAAGATCAATAGAATGGTTACAGAATAAAAGTTTTAGTCATTATTATAAACCATCTCTCGAACATTCTTTGCAAGAGAGTCGGCTTTATAATTCAGGCTTATTGGGATAGCAGAGAGGGAAAATAAAGAAAATAAAGAACACAAACATGAAAACTCCTCCTGGTATGGGATGAAAGCTTGTCACTCCTCTGTGTGTCAAAAAATCTTTATTACCGTCTCGTTATCCGTCGAAATCTCCACTTCTCGAATGTCATGCAGGAGCAAAGATTCCATAGTCCAAAGAACAGCTTCCACTTCAGAGTGCAGAGCCGAAAGACTTCGATGGACCCTCCTGGCCCCCATAAGAATTTCTTGCACCGAATATGGAAAACAAAACCAACCTAAACCAGTAACGAGGTCTGTATTCTTCCAGGAAGCGTCCACAAAATATTTGTATCCTGTGAAACTGAAATTAGCTGTGGATGGAAAAGTCCATGGGGCCTTTACAAAGGCATTTTTGACTGTTAGAGGGAGTTTGGAAACCTCTAGCTCTTTCCGAGCTAGGGACCATTCTTTAAAGTCGACTTCCGCTTGTGAAATTATATTTTACGGATCCGCCAAAGTATTTGAGAAACAATTCTCGTTTCTTGCCTTCCAGATATGCCATATAATCCAATAAAAAATCTGAAACTCCTCTCTATCTTGTATTCTCCAAAATAGATAATCCAGATTATACCAAATAGACGCCCCTGGGAAGACATCAACCGCTGACGGAATAATTGAAAGTGCCCAAGACTGGATGGCTAGGGGACATTCAAAAAGAACATGGTTAATCATTTCCTCTTCGACACCACATAGTGGACATCGAGTATCATATTTCATACCGTGCTGATTAAGGTTATGTTTCACGGCAACACATCCTGATAGAGCTTGCCATAGAAAGTGTTTAATTTTATTTGGACAAGGGGTTTTCCAAATTTTATTGTACAAGGCGTGAAAGTTTGGCCCATTTTGCCCAAACTCAATAAGAGATGTCCTTCTTCAGTTTGGTAACCAGATTTAACGGAATAACATCCCGTTTTTGTGTAATGTCAACCCCAATAATCCGGTCTTAATATTTTTGGTAATGGGATTCCCATAATCAATTAGACATCCAATGGATCAAAGTATTGTTTCACTAGAATCTCCTTCCATGTACCAGAACTATGATCAATGAACTAGTCAACAGTAAGATCAGGAAAAAAATTAAAATTTGTGCAATTAGCAGGTCTCGGTCTCAGGTCAAGGATCCAGGGATCCAACCAGACCTTAATCGAATTTCCATTACCAATTTTCTTTATCATGCTTTTGGCAACCAAAGATTTGCTTGATGTTATACTTCTCCATCCATATGGGGGATTTACCATAGTTTTGGCTGTAAATGGGTCATTATCCCTATAGTATCTCCCTTTCATAACCTTTGCAAATAAAGAATCCAGAAAATCTAGAAATCTCCATAGCTGTTTACCAAGTAAAGCGGAGTTAAATTCCTCTATAGCACGAAAGCCTAAACCGCCTTTAGATCTTGGTTTACAAAGTTGCTTCCATTTTTTCCAGTGAATACCTTTATAAGTCTCTGAATTGGACCACCAAAAGTTTGCAATTGCAGAATTTAATTTTATCACCACCGATTTTGGTAACCGATAACATGACATAACATATGTAGGAAGAGCCGTGAGAACAGATTTAATCAGAACTTTCTTTCCAGCTTCTGAAAGAAATTTGGAGGACCAACTATTTATGCGCTCTTGGAGCTTTTCACGTACAAAGGCAAAAACCTTTGTTTTTGCCCCTCCCAAGTTTTCCGGAAGTCCCAAATAAGATCCCATACCCCCGACTTGGGAGATCCCTAAAATGTTGTGGATTTCTTCTCGCTGATGGCTAATAACCTTCTGACCGAATTAAATCAAGGATTTAGCAAAATTGATTTATTGACCAGACAACTCCTCATACTACTTAAGAATCTGAAGGCTTTGTAGGGTTTCTTCTCTAGAAGCTTTACAAAAAAATAAGTTATCATCTGCAAATAGAAGATGAGAAATAGTGGGACTACTCCTAGCTACTGAGATACCTGAGAGTAAACCCATACTCTCCGCCTTGGCCAATTTAGCGATAAGTACCTCTCTACATAATATAAAAATATAGGAAGACAATGGGTCGCCCTGACAGAGACCTCGATAAGGTGTTATATTTCCACCGGGACTCTCATTAATAATTATAGAATATTCCACACTAGTAATGCAAAACATAATGCATTTTATCCAAGCTTCACAAAAGCCAAGTTTGCAAAAAAAGGACTCGATAAAAGGCCATTCCACTCTATCATATGCTTTGCTCATATCTGTTTTAATGGCCATGAATCTGCTTTTAACAACATTATTCGTTCTAAGGGCGTGAAACATTTCCTAAGCAATTAAAATATTATCCGAAATTAATCTCCCAGCTACAAAAGCAGTCTGTGTCTCCGAGACTAATTTCGGCAGTACCGTTTTTAGTCGTAGACACAGAACTTTTGAAATAATTTTATAACCCACATTTCACAAACTAATCGGGCAAAATTCGGTCATTCTCAATGGCCGAGACACCTTCAAGATAAGGTAAATGTTTGTCCGATTTAAGTTATGCTCAAAAAATCCTTGACAAAGAAAGTCATTGACTAGTTTGACCGAATCTACTTTAATAGTGTCCCAGGAGTGCTGAAAAAACAGCGCAGTCATGCCATTCAGTCCCGGAGTCTTTCCAAGGTCCATCATAAAGAGAGCATTCTTGACTTCCAATTCAGTAACTCTTTGCATCAATAACTGATTTTCAGCATCCGTTATTTTTGGTTCTATGTCATCGAGTATTATCATTGAGTTACCATTACTTGTAAAAAGAGATGAAAAATATCTCGAAGCTTCGGCGAGAATATCTTCCTCTGTTGTTATCCAATGGCCAGAGCTTGTCTCAAGGCCCACTATACGGTTACAAACTCGCCATTGTTTAGTTTGGGCATAAAAAACTTAGTATTCGCATCCCCCTCATTTAACTATTTATTATGACTTTTCTGTTTTCGGTAAGATTCCTCCTCTATGTATGCTATCTTAAGATTAAGGTTCACTTGGGTAATTCTGATCGAGTCATTTATGCTACTATTTTGAGATCTTCCACACACTTTTATAGGTCCAAGATTTTCTTATGGTCGGGTCTAATATGGGAGCTCCTCCAATGAGAGATTTCCCGACAACACGCTCAAATTTTTCCAGTGATGGTCAAATTCCTTTTATAAGGTAGACCTTTCCAACTTTTCTCGATGATTTCCTTGAGCCCCGCTTTCCCAATCCATCGCTTATCAAAAATGAATTGCTTGTGAGATTTAAACTCTTGGTCGTTGAATCTACCCAAAATGGGTCGGTGATCGAAACCAACCATATCAAGATACTCAATTTCTAATTTCGGGAACAAATCATGCCATTCTGCATTTCCGAATGTTTTGTCTAAAATGCATCTGGTAATCCCAGTATTCCTCACTCCTCTCCATGACTAGATATTGCCTATTTTTAGAAATTAGATGAGTCCACAATTTAATAGCATTTGATTAAAGTCCACAAAGGAGTTAATATGACATAGTGGGCCTCCTTGTTTTTCATGATTACCCGATAATTCGTTAAAATCTCCAATAATTAACCATGGGGAGTCCATGAGAATTCCCATTCTAGTTAACCTTTCCCAAACATAGGCTTGTTTATGCATGATTGGTTCCCCATAAAAGAAAGTAATATCTGTCTTTTTTCCTTTGAGCGTAACATATATATCTATCATATTTTTATCTTTGTGATTTATTTTAACATCAAAAAAGTCTGAATAAAAGAGAGCTAAACCACCGCTGGTTCCAATCGGTTCCACTGTTTGTAAGAAATTAAGACCCAAATAACTCTGAATTTTTTCCATAAAATCTAAATTATTCTTTGTTTCAGAAAGGAAAACAAAATCTGGCTTGAAAAGTTTCCAAATACTTTTAAGATGATTAATTGAAAGCTTACTACCAATCCCTTGGCAATTCCAACATAAGGTTTGAAACATCAAAAACTAAAAAACAAAGAAATGAATCTAATCAGACTCCTTTGAAGTCCCCTCCTTTTTCTTACTCTTCTTCGAGACTTGAAGAGGGGGTAAAGCCGCCACCAATTGCATCTTCTTGGAGCTAACTCCTCGAAGTGGTGTAGATGGACGAGAACTAGGCTTGCTCGGTCCACTTGGTGGTTTTGCTAGTCTTGCCTCTTGACACTTCTGCAGTTTAATTGCAAAATCCTCATGGATTTGAGCCATTTCTTCAGCCGGTACATCTTATGCACACACAATTGCAGCCTGAACAGCTAAGTTCTCCAAAGTTGACTCTACGTCGATCAATGGAGCATTATCCTCCATTGCCTCCTCGTCATTAGTTTGTCTATTCTGAAAAATTAAAACCAGAACAGTTAAATTCAAATTTGTTCTAAGTTTAAACAACCAATAGTAACTTTTACAAGTAGAGTCCATAGACATAACCTGATTGGTAGGGACGTTCAACTTGACAGGTACATCCTCATCCTGGAATAGAGGTCTACGGACCTTTGTAGCAGAGGTTGGTTTACCATGTGAGCATTCTCCGACTTCGAAACCAGAACCATTTGCGACTTCTTTAGTATGTACTTGTTCTGTGACCATGTGTTGAGGCAGATCAGAGGCCAGAAAAGAGTAATCAGCCCTTTTAACTTGGTGTTGACCAGATCCTTTCGCTATCTTCTTGCTCATAATAGGCACTGAGGAAAGTTTTCCTTTTGCTGTCCCCACAATGTTTTTATTACCAGCAAGGACTGCTCCCTTAAAACTCTTACTCAGACCAGAAATTCCTTGCTTCCCTTTCTTATTAACTACAACAACACTAGATCCAGCTTTCACCTTATAGCAACTGCTAGTTGCGTGAGTCATTCGATAGCAAAGCTCACAAAAACCAGATAACCGTTTATAATCAAACATTATCTTAGTCTCTCTGCCCTCCTCAAATTCCAGAATAGACGAAAAAAGTAGAGGTTTAGAGCATGAGAAGTCTATCAGAACCTTACCCTTCCGAGACTCCACTGTGACTACCTCACCAATTGCTCCTGCTACAATTCTGTAAACCTCTTCAACCCTGTATTCAAAGGGAATACCTGTGATTAGAGTCCAGAGGCTGATGGTATTAGGATAATCCGCTTCAACCGCTGGTTTCCAAGGCCTGTATGTTACCATCCACTCATCAAAGTTGATCAAACCATTGGCAAGGACAGCATCACGATCCTGAGTATCTTCTCAAACTGGAATTGTTCGTTGCCCAGATTGAGACCCTCCACTCGAACCACCATGTTCCAGAATTGAGGCATTCTGAAGATGAAAGTGTCTACATTTTGGATCAAAGGGTTAAGACACCTTTAATTGCCGCACAATATCACACCATGAATAAGATTTTACTTTCTAAGTCTAGATTTTCTATCACCAGCGCAAAATATACACTAATTAATGCCTCCAATATACTATATTGATATTTTCGTGAAACCTATATCACCAGAATTCTCCAATTCCCAATATTACTTAACATCGATCTATAATTCAATATAATTAAAGATGGTTTAGAGTAACAACCACTTGAATATAGACTTAGATCAAATCGCCATTCTACTGTATGTAATGTGCTATAAACCACTAATATAATTGCATATTCTGCTAATTGAAATTTCAATTTGAATCCAGAGCTTCTGAAAGGTTTATAAGATGGATTCATTGGTTCAGTTATTACCTGAATCCTTTTGAAATGGCTTAGTGTTTCCAGTGTTGTCACTCTCTTTGATTCCATTTGAGAAAGTGATTGACTATTCCAGTTTTTTTGGCAGAGGTAGCTTCCTTCTATCAACCTGTATCTATTGGTATTTGATAGATACAATTCTTTGACCAATGGACTCCATAACCACCAACAAGGTTGGTGTGTAACAAAGTCTGCAATGAAACAACCGAGTAATTTTAATCTGATCCTCCACTGTAGCATAAAATTCTATGCTTCTTTAATCCAGTCCAAAAATAAACTAAGCATAAATTTATTATTAATAAGTAAAGAAAGTTTCAGTAGGCGTGTTAACAAGCTGTAACAGTACCAGTTCTGACTCTTTGTACTATGAGAATAGGGTAGAGAAGGATCTAAATCATCTTCTGTACCAACTATACTCACTTCCTTAGAGAAAAGTCGTAGGCTATGATTCAACCATGTCCAATCAATTAAGGATTCTAGAGCAGATAGCTTTCCCTCTAGAAACCTAAGTCTAATTAAACTATTAAGTCTTTCATATAGAATTAGGAACCAAAGACTGTCAAAGAGATGCATTCTATAGACGCTAAGAATATAGAAATAAAGTTTTAATGCTGCTATTTTATAAGTTGAGAATAAACTTCAATACTTAGATGAGGCCAATACAGTTATCAGCTTGAGTTGAGCTGTCTGAGAGGATCGCTTCTTCAGCCAGACTTCAGTAGATGCATGACCAGAAAACCGAAAAGATCCAATCAGAATCCATGTACGACTAACTTTGGTGAAGGTATTAGTATCACAAAAGGCAATCCTAATCTTCTGATTGAGGTTCCATATCAATGATATAAATAGATTAACCAGTCTGTCCATCCTAAAGTTTGGAGAAAAATCACTGAAAGCCAAGAGTGATCCACTCACTATATATATCTCTATGTCTAAGAAATTTACTAGTTTAGCCAAAACCTGTAAATTAAAGATGAGACCTATCCACTCAGATTGAATCTTTAGAGAGAACAACATTTCTGTCAACAGTCTAAAAACAAACATAGTATATAGTCTAGCAAATAGAACTAAAAGTCATGGTCTTCCAATTAGAAACATACGACTAGGAGAAAGATAATCATTGTTTAGATTAGACTTTTTTATCTAAGGTATTGAAAAAATACCTGATAAGTAGGAAGAAGATGACATAATCAGCAACCTTGAAAGAGGTATTTGAAATATTTGTTTCTCCATCCCATCTACAATTTGGAACTGTTCAAGTAACCATGAAAATACAATCATCATCAGAACAAAACAAGCTCTTGTGAAGGTAACATTATCACTAGAGAGACTCTTGTTTGGATGAATGTTTTGCCAGATCGATGATCAAAATACATCATCCAAGTTTATCAATTCAAGGAGAAAACCTTCTACAAACCATATAGTTAAATCATACTGAGTCATCAGTCGGAGAGACCGAGTTACCAGAAGCTACATACTATTTTCCGAAACCCTAGTTTAGCCATGAATCAGGATGAGAGAGTTGAGATTTTAGCAAACTTACCGTGGATTTGACGAGATCAAAAACAAACCGCCGTGGATCTGATCTATCCCTCGACGGATCTGGTTTTCCGAGATCTCTCTTCATGGTGCTCGAAATGATCTCTTTCGATGTCCCTAGATGAAGAGAAGGGATGGGGAACTCGATGACTATTCGAACTCGCCGCCATAAATTGTCTTGTTGCCAGAGGATCCTCTTTTCACCACCGGAGAACGCATGGAATTCGTAGAAAAACCCACTTGAAAAGCGATTAAGGTTTAGGATTTTGTTTTTTTTTCCTCGTTTGTTGTAAAATTATCTTCCTAGCTATTCGATCAGCAACTTTATTCCCCTTTCTTCCATAGAACCTGATTAAATTATCTTATATAAATTTCAAAACAATATTTCTAGAACAAATTAATTTACATTTATATTCCTGGAACATGTAGCTATCCATCATTAATTTTTTCTTGATTATTTTCTAAACTTCAATATAGTTTACCTACTTAGAGTCATGGACCACATGACCATTTACATTCTGTATCACATAATTCTGAAATGTTTAAAATACTATATATACAGTAAATATAGTATATGATGAAAAAGGTGAAGAAAATATATATATATATATTAAAAAAAATGACTGAAATGCTCTACAATTTTTGTCTAATTTTTCAAATACTTCTTCATTTTTTGAATAAGAAAAAAGGTGAGAAATGTCTTAAATAAAACAAGTTGTCTGTTTTATTACAACATTGTCGCTACAACAAAACTTTCTAACTTCTTATTCTTTCACGAACCGTTCTTCTTCTTTCACGACGTACTCTTCGTCTTTCTCCAATAAAATAGAAGGTAATATACTATATGTTATGCAATTTCGAACTCCAAATTGTAGGGTTTCTACCATATTGAATTTGTTTTTGTTTTTCTAGGATTTGAGAGATTCCGAACCCTAAACTTACAAATCTAAAGATTTAAGGCATTATTTGGTTAAGGTGAATGTTGTATGAGAAGTTTTAGGGTTTAGATTTTCTGGGTTTGTCTCTATTTTTAGTTGGTAGTTTGGTAGACTTTGATAGATTTTCTGGACTTGTATCGATTCTTAGTTGGTAGTTTGGAAGAGTTTGGTAGATTTTGTAGGTCTTCTTTGGAGGGTTTTTTGGTAGTTTGGTACATTTAGATGTTTTATTTTAGTTGCTTGACAGCGTTTGGCCAAGTAAATGTATAGTTTGGCAGAGCTCGAGTTAGTTTACAGTTTGGTAAAGCTTGATTGAGTAAGCTTATAGTGTGGCAGAGTTTAGCCAAGTTAGTTTATAGTTACTAGAGCTTGGTATTTCTAGTTTATAGTTTGGTGGAGTTAGTTTATAATTTGTAGAGTTTGGTATACGTAGTTTATATTTTGGTGGAGTTTGGTAGGGTTAGTTTATAGTTTGGTAGAGTTTAAAAGATTTTTTTTTAACTGCTTTGTTTTTTGACTTATTTCTACTCTACGGCTATGGCAGAGGAGGAGACTGTGAAGTACCCTCGGAGGATAGTGAAATACGTGAATATTATGCTAGTTTTCATCGTGATTTTGCATCATTCTCATTCATATAGGTTGTATTTGATCTCATTTTAGATAACATTTTTGATAGTTCATGCATTAGAATCGGAGGATCATGCATTTGCATATTTTCTTCATTTTAAGTCATTTTAGGTAATTTGGAGCACAACTTGGAGGTTTGGAGCTTACCGAGGATCGACCCCAATATTGACCGATCAAGGTTATGGTGTGTGCCAGATCGCACGTGGGAAGGAAATTGCTCGACCACACGGTTGATTGTCGCGGCCCGACAGAGAGAATATGTGGAACACACACGAGAAAAGGTTGGAGCGTACCGTCGAGCATCATGTCGACCCTAGGACCACGACGTACCGTGTTCTGAAAGGTCGACCATGAGCTCGACCACATTACCCTGATCTAGAAGCGTCCTAGAATACTCACCGGAACTCCGTTCCTCGACCTTCAGCCCGACTTGGGCACCTTGTCTTCGGGTCGTTAGCTTCCCAACACACTGTATCACACTTCATCAACCAATGATCTGACTAAACCAGGTTGACTTCGACCATCTCGCACCAAACGTCTGTGATCCAAACACTCGACTTGCAACCCAACAATGCGACCTCGACATGGAATGCATGCACAAATTCTCTTCCTGAGTGACACTTACTCGACCACTGAGTCGACTGCCATCACTCGACCTAGGCCTCATTTTAGCATATTTATTTGATCTGCCCGGGTCGACCCAAATATGTTTTTAGTACTTTTAAAACCTTAAGTTAAGGGTTAAATGACACGAGTTTCATCTAAGCATTATCTAAGTTTAATTTTTAGCCTCTTAAGAACATATTGAGAGAGAGTTTGAGGGAGAATATTAGAGACCCACTTGGATCATCTTCTTTGAAGATTATTGAAGAATTTGTCTATCTTATCTCAGTATGTCCATCTTCCTATATTTGGTTTTGCTTTCTATTTTTATTTTGTGTGAGTGGTTCATTGAGTGGTTGAAGGCTTGGTAGATCCTAGGGTTGGGTTGTTGAATTTTGATGCTTATGTTGTTATATTCTTTCTTATTAGGTGCTCTTAATTCTAGATTTAGCTTGATCACTTGAAAATAGATGCTAGGAGATTTAATGTCCGAGAGGTGTTTAATGAAATTCCCGAATGTCCTTTTTAAGAGGTTTTCTTCCCTAGCCATTGAGAGGTGGAGTTAGGGTGATTAGTGGACTTAGTGAACTCAATCTTAATGCTTATTAATTGATTGGTTTGCAAATGAGAGTTTAGCTAAATCAATTGATTAGTATTGAGGTTAATGCCATAAGAGTGGGTTGATCTAGAGTTATGTTTCATGTCCTAGGTTGAGCTTGATTGTACCTTGTGACATCATTGATTGATTTCCCTTCTCTTGGATTGTTGCCTTGCCTTAGACCATTCATTTTTATCCTATTGTATTTTCTTCTTCATTGTCCTTTTCTTGCTTGATTTTATTTTGTACTTGAGTTCATTTTAGTTTATGCTTGTTTGGTTGTCAATCTCACACTTTTGGATTTCTCACACGCAGTTGATTTGTCTAAACAACCATTCCCAAGACTAATTATTTTTGATATTAACCACACCGGCCATAGGGAAAATGTTGAAATCTCCATCTTGAATTGTGGCCGTTAGAAGAGTCCCTTTATATTTCCCTTGTAAAAATGTTCCATCAACAATGATAACCTTTCTCATACACGGAAATCACCTAATGCTTGCATCGAATGCAAGGAATAAAAACTTGAACCTATCATCTCTGCTACTTCCAGCTTAATAAGTGTTCTCGGATTTGCTCGTCTAATCATATATAAATACGACAGAATTTCTTTAAAACTATTCTTTGCAGTTCCAGTTACTAGAGCCCTAGATTCCTTAAAAGTACAATGTGCCTTCCAATACTTCATTTGTATAAAATGTAAACAACGCGTCAAAGTTGTAACACCCTCTACCAAAATCTACTAAAGAAAAACTAACTCAACTAAACTCTTCTATACAATGCCATAACGGATTCCTAACTCAACCAAAATGTATCATGCTCTACTAAACACTACCATGAAGGAATTGTACCTTCAAACCAAAAATGAGAAGGAAGAACAGAGGGCCCAACACCACCTACAAAATCCAAGTATAAACTACCAAAATATATCATGCTCTACTAAAATCTACTAATAAAACTCTACTAAAGTCAAACTAACTCAACCAAACTCTACTAAACTCTGCCATAAAGGATTCATAACTCCACCAAAATATATCATGCTCTACTAAAATATACCAAATTCTACAATGAAGGAATACCTTCAAACCAAAACATTAGTTCAGTGATTCAGCATCATGAGAAGGAAGAATAGAAGGCCCAACACCACCAAAAAAATTTAAGTATAAACGACTAAGAATATCGGACGTTGCTTAACGTGCCCGAGATAACCTCTCTATTATGGAGCAAGTGTGTTCTCCACAGTAGATCTAGATATAGAAACACAGACTCTCAACGTGGCGTGAAGCACAGACTCTCCAAGCGCAGTTTGGAACCCAACATCTCACCACCAATAATATCTTCGATGAAGAAACAATATCGAAGTCAAACCTATGTAAAATAGAATATGTCTTTAACCTTATCTCAATATCGCCTTTTGTGGGATATATTTTTCTAATAGCCAATTGAAGTGACCTTATTTCGCTGTCTACTCATCATTAAATGTCGAATATCTCTTCTTAGGAGGTAGATTTTTTTATCTTCTTCTTTACACTTCCTCTGAACACTGATATACTCTTCATCACCAGAGCTTTCACCATCTAGATCTTCGCAATAGTCAAATCTGATTTTCGCTTCTGCATCTTCTTCAATGTAGTCAACGTGTTCCTCTTCTTGTTTGACAGTCAGCCTAGCTCTACCACACTGTGAAGATAGTCTACCAAACATTGACTCAAATTTATCAAAGGAAGGCCCGCATTTAGGCTCAAATATTTTACTTTCTTCGACAGCTAAATGAGATCTCTTTGATATCTCCACACAAAGATGAATTGCCTCTTTTCAAAATTGTTGGACATACCCACACAATTGCCTCTTGTTGGTCACAAAGATATAAGATTGATATGTAACTTAGTTTTACATTATAGATCTATTGGTTTATATCAAAATCTTCATGTACCATCTGCACAAACTCATTATAGCATACATTTTCACTCACTTCCAGAATTTTACAACCAAGAGAAGTATCCACTAAAAAAAACAAATGATTTTAGTCGAATTTCCAATTTCCACAAACTAAGATGATTTGATCCATAGATCCAATAACAAGAAAACAAGGTCAAAAGATAGATAGGAGCTCAAGCAACAATGGTGATTTTCGTGTTGCTGCAATGTGCTAGAAAGAAGGTAGGTGATCTAATAATTGAAAGGTAAACTTGTCATTCTACCGACTAGGTTAAATGAAATAACTCTGCCAAAATCTACCAAACTATCGGATATAACTCTACTAAAATCTATCACACTATCAAATATAAGTTTTCCAAACTCTACTACACTATAAACAAAATCTACCAAACTCTGCCAAAGGGTCATTACTAACACTACCAAGCTGTGAGAGATAACTTTACCAAAATCTATCACACGGGGATACAAAATCTACTATACTCTGCCACATGGCGTTACTAACTCCGCCAATATCAACTAAAAACGGTCTAACGTCTATTAAACTTTATTAACTATACCAAACTGAAAAGTTTTGTCCCCACACTTCATACACTTTGTCCCCATAATAACGACTTCCTACAAACCCAAAGGTTAGTATGGAAACTCGTTGAAAGTGCTTGGTGGAGATAGATAATAGTAAGGTGGAGTTTGGTAGAGTGTGGTAGAGCTTGTGCTGACGTGGCACTTTACGTTAATGGTATTTTCATTATTACGTTTTTGTTTACACATCTTAAAAGAACAAAATGACATTTTAGAATTTTATAAGAGTATTTGAGTAAGTATAAATTTTTAAAAAATTGAAAATAATGTAAACAAATGGGAAAAAATAAAGAGAAATTTTTATGCAATAACCCTTTTAAGTTTCTAATTATGAGAAATAGCCCCTTTTCCAAATATTCTCTCAAATGCACCTTATTTGAAATTGGTGTATGCAGTAAATGACAAAAATATCCATCAAAAGTAAAGCTGTGATTTTGGGTATTATGGATTCGGTCGGATCGGGTAATTCAGGTAATGGATATTTATTGGTTTTTAAAACTAGTCCGAAATTAACTGAATTGTAGTATGGATCGGGTCGGTTCGGGTCACGAGTATTTAGGACCAAAAATGCTGATTCCAAACCAACCAATTTTTTTGTTTCTTTTCTTGTCGAAAATTATATATTGATATGGACCTAATAAGACGAATATACAATATAATAACATTTAAAAAGAAAATGCATCATGGGCTAAACCCAAAAACAAAAAAGCTAAGACAAAACAAGCCCAAAGAAATTAGGCCCATTAACACATGTTGTCCTAATTTGCAAACCGCCACACGATCATCTTCCTAACAAAACTACCAGAATACACTGCTGGACCTTATTTCTCCCCTTAGATGAAACCCTATGTCGATCTACGACTTCCATAGAAGATAGCCCATCATAGTTGCTTGCCTTTAAATCCCTCACCAACTATCAACAATCCGAGTAAAGAAGCAGAAAATTCGAGATAGAAGAAGAAGAAGTGGTAGTAGTAGATGAAGAAGAAGCGTAAAAAGCAAATGAAGAAGAAGCCCAAGGAGGATTGAGAAGAAGGTGAAGAAGAACAATTAAGAAGAACATGAAGAAGAACAATTGAGAAAAAGAAGAGAGGAAGATCGAGTAGATAGGAAGAAGAAGAAACATTCTTTGCTGAGAAGAGAAGAGAGGAAAAGTCAATAACAGAGGAATAGTCGATTAAAGTCACTTCAGGGTTTGCTCAATTTTGATTTACAGGTAACCGAACGGCTAGATCATCCGAACCAATCCAAAAGGAGACCTGAATTCTCGTCCCAATCAATTGTCTTTGAACCAATTAATGCTTTAGTAACCAACCTAATTTGTCTAATTTTTGGTTCGGGTTGGGTCAGACAGACCAAGTTGGGTTTTAACCTCAGCGCTAATAGAAGGGATGAGGTTTGACAATGGGAATAAAAGACTTAAAATCAAGCTTGTTAGCAAAAGAATGTTGCATGTGTGTTTAGTGCAACCAGAGTCAACACATGTGATAAAGCATATGGCAAACTTATATATTATAGGGGGACGACAATATTATAGGGGGACAAAATATGATAGGGGGACAAAATATGATAATAAGTAGGTTATGATCTTCTTGTAAGTGAAATTGGATTCTTGCCCATGTCAAGTTGGATTCTTGCAAGTACTCCATTGTAGGCAGAACCCGTGTATAATGTATGGACTGCGCTTCTGAGGGACATGTATAACGTAATTGATGCGATTGGGTCTGAAACAACGAGACCGACTGGTGAAGGCAAATAATATAATTTGGAAAGGACAAATTTAAGATGTCATTTGTCAACATATTTTCAGAAGTGGACATCATTTATGGAAATATTTCAGTTGTGGACAGCATTTGTGCACATAGTTCAGTAGACAACATTTAAGGACATATTTCATTTGTGGACATATTTGAGTTGTGGACATTGTGGTTATATTTTCACCTGGTGACATATCAATTGGACATCACTTATTTATTAGTCCATGCATCAGTTATATTTTCACATCGAATTTGGTAGAATATATTCTGGGTAAGCTGTTTAAAGAATACAGGAAATGTTTACAGTGGACGACAAGATCTTTTTAATAACCATGAAAATTTACTTTATGGGCTCGATTACAAGGTACAGAGTTACAAGTTTGCCACTAACAAAAACTTTACGAAAATGATAATAGAAAAAGAAATTAAAAGAGAGAATCACTTTATCTTATCGTTGTTTCTGAAATTTGGTTTTTTTTTCTATAAACCAGTATCGAAAAATTAGATGAAGTGAGGAAGAGATGGACATGGAGAGAGAGATGGACATGGAGAGAGAGATGAAACAATAAAGAAGGTTTTGGAAGAAAAAATAGAAAATCGAATGAATTTAGAAAATTGAGAAATGATAGATTAGTCATTATATCAGGGGAGAGAAAATTTAAAAGGACTATAAACATAAGAAATAAAAGGGGCTATATCATACAATTATTTCAAAAATAAAAGTAGCGCACAAAGTTTGTAAGAGATTGGTTCCCCTTAACTTTCCTCAATTTCATATTAGTAATCCATACGTACGATGGTATAAGTGTCAGCCTCTGCACATATATACATATCTTCTAGATTCTCATTCTTTCCAATCTCAATACCTGATAATTCAGTGGAGTCTTCTTTACCGGTTTCGATATATATTAAAAACTAAAGGTTTTGGTTTCACGTAGAAAGTGGAAAAGTTGATATGCATCAAAGAGATAAATCATGGATGTATCTGGCGATTATGTGTTTTCCATTGTTGATGTGTTCAATTGAAGCAGTGGTCTCATATGATCATAAATCTTTAATCATCAATGGACACAGAAGAATCCTTCTCTCTGGTTCCGTTCACTATCCTAGAAGCACTCCTGAGGTAATCTTCTCCAATTATTTAATGCAAACTTAATCTGGTTAAAAACTTTCTACATAAAATTCTTTTTGTTCGTATAGAATAAGTTAAACAGTAAAAAGTTGTGGATGTTATGGTGTATGCAGATGTGGCCTGATCTTATACAGAAGTCTAAAGAAGGAGGTTTGGATGTTATACAAACACTTATGTTTTCTGGAATGGGCATGAACCTTCTCCTGGAAATGTAATTTTATTGATCATTTCAGTACTATTTCTCTTACTTAACTTTACTGAAAATGCTTAATGCTTCATATATTTTCTTTGATTTAGTATTATTTTGAGGATCGGTATGATCTGGTTAAATTCACCAAGCTGGTGCAGCAAGCTGGTCTATATCTTAATCTAAGAATCGGTCCATACGTTTGTGCTGAGTGGAATTATGGGTATAATAAATTACAAAATTATGTATATATTTTGACTTTTACAAACATACATTTTGTATCTAAGTTATGATTTTTTCAGGGGAATTCCGGTTTGGCTCAAATATGTCCCTGGTATGGTTTTCCGGACAGATAATGAGCCTTTCAAGGTACAAAAATTTAATACTTATTAACTTCATCAATCTTGTTTACTAGTTTATTGAGAACTACAAATTGTAACTCGATGTGATAATTTAAAAAGATTGCAATGCAAAAATTCACAAAGAAGATTGTGGATATGATGAAAGAAGAAAAGCTGTTTGAGACTCAAGGAGGACCCATAATTCTCTCACAGGTCTGTATCTTCTTTGTCGAGTCAATTTGATACAAAATATAAAACAATATAAAATGTGAATGAAGATAAAATGAACAGATAGAGAATGAATATGGACCAATGGAATGGGAGCTAGGAGCAAAAGCAAAGACTTACACAAAATGGACAGCTCAAATGGCATTGGGACTGTCCACAAGTGTTCCATGGATTATGTGCAAGCAAGATGATGCTCCTTACCCTATTGTACACTTCCCTCATCTTCTTATTCTTTTTTACTTAGTTCTACATTTATCTTATAATTAGCATGTTCCCTTTTCGTTAATCTTGGTTTAAATTTTAATTTAGTGAGTATGGTTGAGTTTCCATGTTTGAATTCTGCTTTTGAAGAAAAATGACATTTAGAACAAAACAAAACATTGGTTATTTTTCTTTCAGATTGATGAGTTTAATGCTTGGTAATTAGTTGTTGAGAAAAAACCCGGTTACAATTTTTACATTTTTAATTAGGTTTATATATATATATATATATATATACGTGTGTGTGCACGCTTATTAATTCTGATTGAATTATAAATTATTTCTCGTTTGTCGGCAATTAGATATTCTTTATGCGAAAGAAGATATTAGTTTACTATTTATTTTGTCACTGTTGGGTGTATTTTAGATTTTTATAATTTAATACTGTATCATTATTTCTTTCTTTCCTTGGTGGGTTACTTTTTTGGAAAAATGTTTGGCCTTTTAGTTTCGTTATTTGATGTCGTTTTCCATTTAATTAGATGGGGGCACCGGCCAAAAAACAAAATAATCCTTGAGGAAAATTTTCTTCAACTTTGAACTCGTAAATTTTTACCAAAATTCAAGTTGAGACTAAAATATATTGAATGTTAACAGTTCATTTTACTTTTTTGTTTGTATAATAGATAAATACATGCAATGGATTTTATTGTGAGAATTTCAAACCAAATTCAGGCAATAAGCCGAAATTGTGGACGGCGAACTGGACTGGTTGGTAAGTCAAGAAGTTATTCACTTCTTTACAAAATCATATTTTTGTTTCCTTTGGATAATAAAATAAAGTAAATTAGTAATGTGTTTGGATGATTTCTCAGGTTCACGGAATTTGGAGGTCCTAAACCAAACCGACCAGTCGAAGACATTGCGTTCTCCGTGGCTCGTTTCATACAGAACGGTGGTTCTTTTGTGAACTATTATATGGTAACTTTATTTATTTATTTATTATTTAATTCAGATATCGACAAGATTTAATAAATGGTTTTAGAGTTAAATAAGAGATTGCTTTAATCAACAGTACCATGGAGGGACCAATTTTGATAGAACAGCTGGTTTGTTCATCGCCACAAGTTATGACTACGATGCTCCTCTTGATGAATATGGTTATTAATTTCTGTCACCTTTAATTCTATTTAATTTAATCGACTAATCTCTAAAGATTTCTGGGGTTTTATTTAATTAATTGTGTGTGTGTTTAAAGGATTACAAAGAGAACCCAAGTACAGTCACTTGAAAGAGTTGCATAAAGTCATCAAGCTGTGTGAACCTGCACTGCTCTCTGTTAATCCCAAAATTACATCACTCGGCGTTAAACAAGAAGTAAGTAAGCAAATTAATTAAATCATTAGATGCAATATTGAAAATAAGAAGCATAACAAAATTCAGATATTTTATTTGTTATATTTTCAGGGTCATGTGTTCAAGTCCAAGACTTCTTGTGCAGCATTCCTCTCGAACCATGACACAAGTTATGCAGCAAGAGTTTTGTTTGGAGGATTTCCTTATGATTTGCCTCCTTGGTCTGTCAGTATCTTACCAGACTGCAAATCCGAGTTTTACAACACTGCAAAGGTCAATAAATTACTAAATATAAAACGGAAAACTGTGGATTAAATTTCGAACTTACAAAACCTGGCTGATTAACTAGGAACTAAGGAACTGATCAATTAAATTACTAATTTACTCTTGACTTTAAAAGAACACTAAAGTTTGGGTTGACTCGGCCAATTGAACATTCCGAAAATTCAAAATTTTAAATTTCTCAAAATTCGAAAGCCGAACCAATTTTTGAAAATTCGATTCGGTTCTTATCTTCATTTTAGTGAACCCTTAAGCTTGCTTTTTTACATTCTTTCAAGAATGAGCTCCAATTTGAGTTTATTTACACATATCCATATGTTTGAAGCTCAAATTTTAACTTATTTTTGAAAGAAAAGAGAAAAGCAAGCTTCGGGTTTCTTTAAAATGAAGATAAGAACTAAATTGAACTTTCAAAATCGGTTTGACTTTCAAATTTTAAGAAATTTTAAATTTGAGAAGTTTCAGGATGTTCAATTGACCGAATCAACCCAAACTTAAGTATTCTTTTTAAGCCAACAATAAATTAGTAGTTTAACTAATCAGATCCGGAGTTCGTAGTTAAATCAGTCGGATTTTGTAAGTTCGAAATTTAATCCACAGTTTTTCCAAATATAAAAGCTTAACTACTTTGTTTAGATGGGTTTTATTATAACGAAGATTATCCAGATAAATTCTATAAATCTCAAGTTAAGTATCTTCACATTATTTAAAACATTTATATATGAAGGACTTAGGGTCGTATTTTAACATGTGCAAGTGCTGCATTCGGGAAAAAATCAGTTACATAATTATTACTATATAATAACTAAATGCATATCAAATAGTTTAAGGTTGTTATGACGTTGTTTGATCTCGACCTATCTATGTGTTTTGCTTTTTGTTTTAACCTATGTATGTGTTGTTGATTCTGAATGTTATAATGTGATATAGATCCGTTCACCAACTATACGTATGAAGATGGCTCCTACTAGGACGCTACTCTTTTGGGAATCGTACAAAGAGGAAATCCCTTGTTCAAATGACGTTGGAACATTCGTTAAAGATGGTCTTGTGGAACAAATAAGCATGACCAGAGATAAAACAGACTATTTCTGGTATCTTACGGAGTAAGTACTTATAGTTTGACTTTTGACTTGTGATATCTCGATAGTTTGCTGATTTACTAATCACTCTTGGTTCTCTTTGACATTGTTTTGCGGTTTTATACTTTAGCATTACAATCAGTCCTAATGAGAGGTTCCTGAAGACTGGTGATGATCCTCTTCTTACCATTTTCTCAGCTGGGCATGCTCTTCATGTATTCGTTAATGGCCAGCTTGCAGGTTACATAAGATAAACTTAGAGGCCAAACTTTCATCTTTTGTTAGAATAAAATTTTAGACAAACGCATTTTCTTTGTTTTAGGAACTACTTATGGAGCACTGAGCAACGTGAAGCTTACGTATAGTAATAAGATCAAACTGCATGCAGGCTTTAACAAACTTGCTTTGCTAAGTACTGCAGTGGGTCTTCCGGTTAGTTCTCATCTAGGCTTCTGTTGATTGATAATTCAGATCTTTTGCGGTTTCATGAGTTTCATTATCTAAATTATCTTTGCGCAGAACGCTGGTGTGCATTATGAGACTTGGAATGCTGGTGTTCTAGGAGCAGTCACATTGAATGGAGTTAACTCTGGAACATGGGACATGTCTAAGTGGAAGTGGTCCTATAAGGTTCTCTTTGGACAAGAGCTTAATGAATTCACTATTATCGAATCTTTATACCAAACGTCACAACAACAATAAACTTAACGTGGTTCATTTTGTTTTGTTTGTTTGTGGTTGAATTAGATCGGTACTCGTGGTGAAGCTTTGAGCCTTCATACCACAACCGGGAGTTCCTCCGTGAAATGGACAGAGGGATCCTTTGTGACCAAGAAACAACCCCTGACCTGGTATAAGGTACGAAATATACTCTCGGTTTGGTTAACATTTAACGAAACTTACTCTAGTGTTTTATTAAGTAGGTATCATAGACATTCTTAATCTACTTCTTGTGGTGTATGAGTCAAGAATCAAGCTCATATTTGACGCTATTTGCAGGCTTCTTTTGATAGGCCGGAAGGTAACGAACCACTGGGTTTAGACATGAACACAATGGGGAAAGGTCAAGTTTGGGTAAATGGACATAATATTGGACGCCACTGGCCTGCGTACAAGGCTCGTGGTAACTGTGGACGTTGCAACTATGCTGGAATTTACAACGAGAAGAAATGTCTTAGCCATTGTGGAGAACCTTCTCAAAGATGGTGAGGAACACAAGAAACACTTTTTCTTTTTTCGTCATTGCTCTAAAATCTAAGTAATTCACATATTGAATGATATGTATATGAATCAGGTACCACGTGCCACGTTCATGGCTAAAGCCGTTTGGGAACCTTCTAGTTGTATTTGAGGAATTGGGTGGTGATCCAAGTGGGATCTCTCTTGTCAAAAGAAAACCCAATTGATGCTTCTTACTTCCATTCTTTCTCAACACTATCTCTTTGTGATTTATTACAAAAGCATTTATATATTGATTGTATACATATAAAGTGCAATTATTCGGCTCATTCTGGAAGAAAATTATACACATATATATACCTTCTGAAAACGAGACCAAGGCTAAATATATAAACTATGAGTTTGGCATAACTCTTAACGGAGGATTAGTAGAATGGAAAATTTATGTTTAATGACTAGAATAGACATAAAATACTGTAGACTTATTATTGGTCAAATAATATTAAAGTACTTTTAGTTGTCTGTTTGGAGAATACAATATTTATGGTTTTGTTACCGCATTGACCCGGGCTGCGCGAGTCAATACTTCTGCATACTTCGTAAATATTTGACAGAATTAAGTTATTCTGTCACATAATTTATAATTATGGAATATTTTAAAATCGACAAATGTACATAAATGTATGGAAATAATAATTTTTCATAGTTTTCGGGTCTAGGATTACATAAATTTTGGTAAGTATGTTACAGAACCGGTATCTGTGTGAGTTACTTTTCGAAATAAGTATGTTACGTAATTATGTTACTTTTAATCTACATAATTGTAGCAAATATTATGACATCTTTTCACATATATATCTAGATCTGTAACATACTTACAAGCACAATACAATATGTATGTTACATGTTTTATAACTATGTACCAAACTATTTAGCTCTGTAACATTCTTATGAGTTCATAAATATATTGCATATTTGTGTTTAGTAGAAGCTATAGATACATTTTGAACGTATGACAATACACAATTAAGTGCTGAGTTTTAAATGACTTACAATAGCATATTTTGCTATGACTACATTCGATGTTCTCAGTTATGTATATATCTATACTAGCTACATACTACAATTTCCACATACTTGTATGTGATGTTTACATAGTTGTGGCTTTAACGTAGGAACTAAAAAACCCAAATATATGCATCGTAAAATCGTACTTTCTCATCTACTAGTCATGTCTCCACCGTAGCTACCAGAAGATATTTTAACCGACATTGCTTGTCGTGTTGGTCGTGACGGATTTTGAGATCTTAGCGCCCTGATTGCTTCTGGTTGTTATCTCTGTACGATTGCATTATCTAACGTCGTTTTAAAGGCGATGAACATATTGGCTCTAGGTAACGACAATTCACCCTATCAGCCTTTCATGCGTCGTTGCCTACTTGCGAGGAACCCGACTGCTATGTATGTATAGGGGTTCCATTCGTTTGCATCAGGTAGGCCGTCGTAGGATGCGATAGATTATCTATGTCATGCAGCAAGTTCTGGTGTTCTGCAAGCATGATTCGCGAGTGGAGTATTCCTTTGTCTTAGTGGCCAACATGATGTCGGAGTAAAAAATTTTGATTCCTTGCTGCTGAGAGTGGCAAACATTGAAGAAGCAGTCGAAATTGTAAATGATGTCTGCCACCAAATCGAAGAAATTGGAACTCCGTTGCACGCATCGTCTAAGTGGTTGGCAAGGGTTCATCGTCTAAGTGGTTGGCAATCACAACACGGTTGTTGATTTCTGCCATCACTCCTTTTCATTACACTACATGTTAACCATCGTTGGCCTTTGCTAATATATATATATTTTTATGTAGTGATGGGTACTACTAAGTATGTAACAACCGAAAAACCGTAGTTATATTTGTGGTTTTCTTTATGTAACATAAAATATTGCTTAATAACAAAAAAAAGCATTGCTATGTAACATATATGAGTGGTTATTGCTAATTATGAGAAACCTATAAGATCACAAAGGTTGTAAGGCTTGGGCATGAAACATAATAGGCCCAACTAGTACTTATCCATAAGAGCTATTTATCTTTGCATGGTTTGCTTTGGACGATATAAATATGTTGCAACGTTCGATATATATATATATATAGACTATGAATATGTAAAGATATATATATGTAGAGTATGAATATGTAACTCCAAAAACGTAGTACTAAACGAATATGTAGAATTCATAGTGATTAATGTAGGTTAGAAACCAAAATGTGGTAATATAAGAGCCAAGGTATGGGAAAAAAACACAACAACTACGTCAACAACATCCTTGATTAAGTGTTTCTTGCACGCTTGCTCTCACTTCCTTTCTGCTGTTTCTCTTCATCCTTGTCCTTCACCTCATTGGCAACTTTTTCAGTGTAAGACTTCATATCATACTTCAGCCTCGTGTTGCCTAGTTAGTCAGCAATTCATTGGATGTCAGGTATTAACGACAGTAGTATTGATATCATGTAAGATTGAAAGACATGTGTAAAAGTGCGCTCAATAATTACCACATTGGTGTTGATTGAAGAAGTGGATATCTTCTTCAGTTGCAAAGTATCCAAATAGTTGGCAAAGACCTCCATAGTATCGCCTGTCATGACGCTCCCAAGCCACTCTGTCAAACTGTTGCTTAATAAACTCCATGCGGAGTCATTCAGCTTGGAAATAACCACAAGGGGTTTTCTGAAACACCAAAGCACTCATCCCACGATGGCTATCTGGGCTGTAAGCATGGCGTGTCTAAAAGGCTTCCACTCTTTGAAGTAGTCGAGTAATTCTGGGTTTTCATCCCAACCCACTAAAAAGATTACAGAATTAGTATGATAAAAGCAAAAGTTTTTGGAATGGGATAAAGAAATTATATGATTGCGAGAATAGTTTACCTGTTGTGTTTTGGGATCCTTTCCCAGTCCTGTATTTTGGATGATTACAATGTGAGGCCATAAGATAGGATAGTCAGATTGCTCCATGTTAATCCGTGGAGGCCACAGAAGTTCTTTGAGTCTAGTCTTGTCGAGACCTTTCCACTGCTTAAAAAAACCCTTCTGGTGTCTCCTTGTTGGCAAGTGCGTTGGGAGTTTTCATCTCATTGCGTAATGTCTCAGTGAGTTTTTTATGGAGTTTGGGGCGTACAGTTATCTTTGCCTTTGTGTGAGACAGAAAGGCATCTAAATTAAACCAGGTTCCAGAACCATGTTTGCCCTGACAGGCTGGGCACTTCAACTGTATCTTATGAGCCTCCTTTATTGTCATTCTTTTCAACTCATCATAGAACCTAGGCAAGAGATACTTTGTAACACCCTAAACCCACAATTCTCAAGTTCTACACAATTTTTAGTAAAGTCTTCGGCGGACCTTACACTTAGCCATTTCAAGTCCATATTTCACTAAGTCAAAATTTCGATTTCAAATAAAAGTGAAAAGCCCAAACATCCATAACTAAAAACGGTTCCGTTTTATTATTTCCAAATCAAAGTTCAAAACACAATTCAACTTAACCGGCAACTTAACAAAATTCCAAAAC
>OVBA01001141.1:0-48490 GCA_900406435.1 Lepidium aucheri
TAAATATGGTATGTACTTCATGAAATCTTAAGTTTTGATTTCAATAATATGGTTTTTTTTAAAGTTGTGACCATGAAATATAAAATAAGCAATATTTGGTTTATAAATTATGTTTAGGGTTTAGAGGTTAGTGTAGACTTATAAAGTCTTTAGTGTAGATTTCTTATAAAGTATTAAAATTAANTGGCATTATGAGTTGGTAATGAGTTACACTATTAAATATAAAATTACAAATACTTGGTTTAGAAAATATGTTTAAGGTTTAGGATTTAGGGGTTAGTGTAGACTTTAAATAAAATCTTCAGAGTATATTTGTTTTGAAGTTTACAGTGTAGACTTAGTATTAAGTCTACACTGTAGACTTCGTATTAAGGCTACAATTCAAAGTTTGAAATGCATTGTAGACTTAATAATAAGTCTACATTGTAGACTTAATAATAAGTCTACAATTCAAATTTTTTTAATGCAGACCCAGAAAATTGACCAAAACCCAAAATATCAGTTTGGTTTGCCAATAACCAAACATTGAACCAAGTAGTGCACCCTCAAATTTAACCTACATATAAAAGGAAATTTTTTGTTCAAAAAAATCTAACAGCCTCCTTTTTGTTTTTACAGCCCATTTTCTCTCTACTCTCACCGCCATCTTGTACTCCCCTCTTCTTCTTCGTTTTCTCCGCCGGTACTCCCTTCTTCTTTGTTATCTCCCTCTCTTCTCCTTTACACATCTCTCCTCTCTTCTTCTTTGTCGCTCTCTTCTTCGAATCGCAGGGTCGACCTCCTCTCCTCTCCTCTGGTCGCCGGCTGTCAAGACTTCCTCTCCTCAACCGCTGGTGATGCTACCTCTTCCCCTTCCTTTCTCTCTCCCTCTCCTCATGTTTTCTCTCTCTCTTTCTCTAACAAAGCTTACAATTTTTTGTAGGGAAATCGGAGGTATCGGCGGCACTCCTCTCTTACCGATTATCCTCTATTTTGGCCACCGGATCTTCGCCGCTTATACTCAGATCTATTGATTTTTTTGTTAATTATTTGATTTATTTTTTGGGTTAAGATTGTAGATTTATTCGAAAAATTGCAGATTTTTATGGATAAAAATTGTAAATCTGGTCGATAAATATTGCAGATTTTTTTGAGTAATTTTGGAAAAAAATTTGGGTAAAAATTGCAGATTTGGTCGATAAAATTGCAGAATTTTCGATAAAATTGAAGATTTGTGTAGTTTTAATATAATGTAATGTAGATTTGTTAAGTATATTTAATGTGTGTAGAGTTATTCTGTAGATGTGTTTCGTAGACTTTATGTATAGAGTTAAAATGTAGACTTATTCTGTAGATGTTTTCGTAGACTTCATGTATAGAGTTAAAATATAGACTTATTCTGTAGATGTTTTTTGTAGACTTTATGTGTAGAGTTAAAATGTAGACTTAACCTGTAGATGTTATTCGTTGAATTTGTTTGTAGAGTTAAAATGTAGACTTATTCTATAGATGTTTTCGTAGACTTTGTGTGTAGAGTTAAAATGTAGACTTAAAATTTATATGTTTTCTTATTCTGTTTACAGGATATGGATATTCCTGAGTTTCCATTACGGTGATTCACAAAAGATTCAGAACCAGAACCGCCAGGAAAAAGCATTAACTATTATAGTGGGAATACCAAGCTGATGAATGCATTACAAAATGCATTAAGCGAAGATGAATGGGATGAACTACACCATTCTAAAGTTGTTGTGTTTGTGAAATTCCATGAACTGAAGTTCGAGTGGGCATCAAGAATTGTTTATTATCTGCACATTCTACAGTTGGAGTGTAAGGAAAAAGTATGAGTTCTGGTGTCTCATTGGGGCACAACCAATCAGTTTCTCTTTAAATGAGTTCAAACATCTCATTGACTTGGAGTGTAAGTATGTAGAGCATGTTGACAAGCCTCGAGAAACCAGACAGACTGATGAGATGATAGCGTTTTGGGAACTGCTTAGAGTTCCCTTGTGAGTTGGACCAATTCCTGCAGATTTGGTCGAAGCATGTTCGTTGTGTGGGACATGGTCTCGAGAAAACCGGATGAGGTTAGGTTTTTTGTGCATCTACGCGTCTTTTATTGAAGGAGTGAGGTCGTCAATTAACATTTCATTCCGTTTTGCTAGTATGGTTACAAATCTTGGTGAGTTGAGAATTACACATGGAGAAGGGTTTGTTTCAAAAATCTGATGGATAATATTAGGTCAAATAGTGTGTTCAAGGCAAATATACTTGAAGGGTTTGCCCAAATTCTTCAAATCTGGCTGTATGTTGCTCTTCCTGAATTTGGATCCAACTATGATGAACCTTTACCAGGCGATCCAACTCCACCCATGCTTGCTTTTAAAGGGAGTAAACTTTGCAAGAATATCAAGGATAACATACTAAAGCAGGTTCCAATTTTTTCCAAGTTTTTCTGCTTTGAATTTTGACATAGTTATAATCTGCTTTGAATTTTGACATAGTTATAATCTGATTTGAATTTCAACATAGTTAAATAGACTTCTATTTTCTTTCTTTTTTTATTGTAGGTAAAGGTAAACAACTTCACCTACTTGGGATTTGAGGGAGATGTTTCCGGTTTGGGATGATGATATTGAAGATGTCAAAGCTGACAACATAATAAAGGCTATGTTTTACAAGTTCAATAACATCGGTTCGTGGACATGGAAGAGATCACATTAGAAGACTGAAGGTGTTTTGAATTTGGAATCTCTGCCAGCAGAACAAGTGGAGGAAAAAAAGAGAAGTGTGGAAATGCCGGTGGAGATAGTTGGTAGAAAGAAGCATAACGCATCATCACCATCTCTGTCGACTTCTGCATTTTGTAAGACTGAAGCCAATTCTCTTGATGCATTGAAGACTTATCTGGATCTGTGCTGTAATAATATGGCATTGAAGCTGATGGATACTATTCACCAAGGAGAAGCTAGGATGACAGAAAGCATGACTATGTTGGCTGATCGGACGTCTGCTGTTGAGACTGCACTAGAAGAGCTTAAGCATCAGTCTAAGAAGCAGATCAACTCGATAAAAGAAGATGCATCACCTGAGCAGAATACACAGAGCAACTCAGTTCCACTTGATGCAGGGGTTAGTTCTGATCACTCTAAAAGGAAAAAACAATAGGTGCAAACAAAAAGAAAGGCAAAAAATAAGCAGCTTTGTTACTTTGTTTGGTTGTTTGTTTTAGACTTTGTTTGGTGGTTTGTTTGGTTGTTTGTTTCAGACTGTGTTGATACTTGTAGTTGTCGAATAAAACTTGGGTTTTCGTTTTGTGAATTGTAGTTTTTGCAGACTGGTGTGCCTAGTGAGAGTGTGAATGGTGATTTACAGTCAACTGTTGTCGTAAACTTTATTAGAGTTAAAATGTATACTTAATCTGTATATGTATTTCGTAGACTTTATGTGTAGAGTTAAAATGTAGACTTAACGTGTAGATTTTATTCGTAGACTTTATGTGTAGAGTTAAAATGTAGACTTATTTTGTAGATGTTTTCGTAGACTTTATGAGTAGAGTTAAAACTTGGGTTTTTGTTTTGTGAATTGTAGACTTTGCAGACTGGTATTCCTAGTGAGAGTGTGAATGGTGATTTACAGTCCAATATTGTCGTTATGGACAAAAGACCGACTGATATTGACTTTGCTAAAATACAGAGAGACAAGCAGGATCAGAAAAAAAAATAGCACAGTCTGTGGTTCGAGAAAAGACTGAACGAGCAAAAAAACTTGCTCCTACACAACTCAGTCCTTTCCAGGGTAATAGCACTGTCAAACAGATCATTCGAATAAAAAGAGGGCCTGGATATGACCCTTTCCTCGCGGCTGATAGCAAGAAGCTTGAAGCATTAGAAGAATGGCTGAAACATGATCCGTAAGTTGTTTTATTTTACTCCATGTAGACTTAATTGTTACTACAAGTAGACTTAGTAGACTTAATTGTTACTACAAGTAGACTTAGTAGAATTAATTGTTACTACAAGTAGACTTAATTGGGTTGTATGGTGTAGAGAATACAAGAAGAAGAAAAGAAATCCGAAGTCTTCTCTGAGTTGGTTTACGATTCTGCGGCAACCACAAGATTGGTTACATGATGCGGTATACTAAATTGTTTTACATACTTAATTTTCAGAGTTAATGCACAGACTTAGTGTTGCATATAACTTTGTGATTGTCTCTTGTAGGACTTGGATGCAGGGATTAATCTTTAGAGGGGTCGATATGCAGCGCATCCAGAATGGTTTAGGTTAGATCTTCTTTGTTTTCTTGACTCTACGCTCAGCATACTATGGGTTAACAAATAGCCAGAATTTGTGCAAACATCTGCCCTGCCTGCTGGGGCATATGATTACTTCTTAGGAGCAGAGCCATCTAACTTCTGATCTGATAAACAATGGGGGCTGGATGTGGATGATATATATGTCCCTTTGAATATAACACAAGGTGAGATTGCCTACATGGTTCTCTTTTTGCTTACATCTAAATATAATGATGATTCAAATGCTATATTTTATGCAGTTCACTGGGTTGCTTTGTTCATCTCGATTCCGAGAAGACACATAACTATTTGGGATAGTGGAGTGATACACACACGTTCATCATAAATAGCAGATGCAATTGAGCCTATCGCTGTGCTAATGGCTCATATACTTCATGAATTGATGCCACGTGAAGATAGATACAAGTATCCACTTACAAAGTTCACGCACGAGCGACTGCCTGCTTCTAAAGTCCCCCAAAACATGATCACTAGGGACTGTGGTTTGTACTGTCTAAAGTACATAGAGTGTCATGCTCTTGGTGTCCCATTCTCTTCAGGGCTATGTGATTCCAACGTCAAGCAGATCAGAGACAAATTAGCAACATATATATATATATATCACGAAACTAACATTAGGGGAATCGAGAAGCAAGGGTATAAAGGTTTGGACCTATACGATGAGAGGTAGTGTTGAGGTCCAAAATTTTATATTTTGTATTGCTTTGATTCTTGCAACTTTGTTTTTGTGTAGTTGCAAGATAACCTATATTTTTTGGTAACCTATCAGAAATTTTTTGTGTATGTGATAGGTTATGTATTTCGGGTATTGAACTACATGTAGATTTAATATTTACTACATGTAGATTTTTTTTGCGGATTTATATGTACACTTAATATGTAGACTTAATATGCAGACTTAATATTTACTACATGTAGACTTCTTTTGCGGATTTAATATGTAGACTTAATATGTAGACTTAATATGTGGACTTAATATTTACTACATGTAGACTTCTTTTGCGGATTTAATATGTAGACTTAATATTTACTACATATAGACTTTTTTGCGGATTTAATGTGTAGACTTAATATTTACTACATGTAGACTTCTTTTGCAGATTTACTATGTAGACTTAATATGTAGCTGTCTTAAAACCATAATTAAGTAGCTGTCTTAAAACCATAATTAAAACATATTAATTTAACATAATGATACATATATGAGTTCAAATAAAACCATAATTGAAACATAGTAATTTAACACAAGGTAGACTTCATCGGTAGATTTAATATGTCGGCTTAAGTAGTTGTCTTTGAATGCTTGTAATTCCAGATCAGACCTGTGGTAATAGTAAATAAAACAGATTAAGGGATGAATAAAAAGATTGGAAATCCCAAATGAATTAGAGCTTACACAATCTACATGAGTGTCCCGGTTGTTTGCATTTTGAACAACTATATTGCTTATTGATTTTCCTTGCTTTGTTTTTCGTCTTCCTAGCAATTTCAATCCAACATTGCCACCTAGATTTCTTCTTTCTTCCAGGAAGTGTTTTCACTAATGGAGGATGACATGTTTCCTCTTGTTTTGGAGCTTGGTCATAGTCACTTTTTGGTAAGATCTTATGTGAGTAGGTACTATACATATAGTCCTTTGTATAGTATGGGGATACAAGCGTAGACAAATCCAACTTAGCCTCTTTTGCAGCAGCAATAACATGTGAACAAGGTATTTGTTCAATATCAAACACACCACACTCGCATGTAAGTTGATGAAAGTCAACTAAACAATTTCGTGCACCTCCCTTCACATAGAACCGCCATGTATCTATACAATCTACCACCATTGTTCCTGCGTAATGCCCAATATAGCTAATAGATATTCAACTCCACGGCTAAACTGTGTTTTGAGACTCATTGCATCTTCACGTCGTTTGTAAAACTACATTCCAAGCTTCTCGCATATGAACTCCAAAAGAAATGATATTGGAATCCTCTAGCAAACTTGAATGCAGAATTTAAAGATTCCGCGATATTGCTAGTCTGCATGGTGTATATATGCCCCGGGAAATTTACTTGAGACCACAAAGTTGGATCTGCATCTTCTAAATATGATGCAAGTGCCGGATTGATATGGCGCAACTTATCCATATGGCGAGTATAATCCTGAAGTGTATAAGCATATGCTGCACCTTTTACCAAATACGAGAGGTGTTTACCTTTAAATTTAGTCACTATGTTGTTCTGGAGATGATAATAACATATCCCTCGATTTGCCCACAGAAGAATCTTGTTGCATGCATTTTTTATGGATGTGTGCCTATCAGAAACTATCGCCAAGGAATACTGATCAGAAAAACAACCACTTAATTTGAAAAAAAACCACTCCCATGAAGCATCATTTTTAGTGTCCACAATTCCAAGTGTCAAAGGAAATATCTGAAAGTTACCGTCTTGTGCACATGCCACAAGCAAAACACCCTCATATTTCCCTGTGAGATGACACCCATCAACTACAATGACTCGTCTAAGAAATTAAAATCCAGCTATAGAGGCTCCAAGCAATATAAATAGATATTTAAATCTATTATATTCATCAAGTTCAAGGCTAGTAATTTTTCCTAGATTTGTTTTGTGAAAAAGATGCAAATAAGGAGGCAACATACCATATCCATCCTCTGGTGACCCTCGCACCAATTTCTGTGCACATAATAATGTTCTATAAGACGCAGTGTAATCAAACTTCAGCCCAAACATCATTCTCATTGATTCTTTGATATGCTTCGGTGTAATCCCATCAATTGTACCAAAAATATCTACAAACAACCTTGCAATATACTTCGGAGAAGAGAATCTAAAGTGGGCCACTCGTTCTACCCTCGAGCATGTATGAACTTTCACATACTTTGTCACCCAAAATCTGTTTGGTTCATTCTTGACGCCTGCTCGGATCATCCATCCACATCCACCAACACCACACTTAGCCACAGTTCTAAAATACACTCATCATTCGCAGTTCTAAAACCAACTCATCCTTGCTTTCAAAACTCTTATTGACATATATATCATTGACACCTCTTCCTCGACCAATGCATCCCTTGTTGACATCAACCGTATTATAAATTGCATCATCTTCGTCCTCATGTTCCCCTTTCCCATATTTACTATAATCATAACCATCAACATAAACCTCAGCTTCTGCTTCCAGGTCACTTGTATGCTCTGCTATTTCTTCTTTAACGTAATCGTCAATACCATCGTCATCGCATTCTCCATCTGTATCAACAACAGCGTCTTTATTGTCTTCTTTGACGTAATCATCACTACCATCTTCATCCCATTCTTTAACTGAATCAACATCATCGTCTTTATTGTCTTCCTCAAATCGACATGTAACACATAGGCGTACGACATATGATTTACTAAGCTCAACCAAACCATGAACTTGTCTATCATTTGTTATGTGCATAGGCGGAGTATCAGAAGGCATTTGTTGCAGCATTGAGTCAGGTAGAGAATAAGTCAGCCCAACAAACTCGGTTGCCTCTAGATCATAATCATTTCGAACCATTTTAACAAGTTCTTCATGAGTACAATCATCACGTAAGAAGAACATTCTCCCACCTTTGGTGTGATCCACATCAAAATGCCAACAATCCATTTTCATCGCCCATTTACCACAAACAGCAGGTAACCAAATCATCTGCTGTATAAAAAACACAAATATAACCCACATTAGGAAGATCATTTCAAAATCGTAGTTGTAGAATTTATTTTAAGTCTACTAAATGTAGAATTTATTTTAAGTCTACTAAAAATGAGCTACATGCCTAAATTAAATTAAAAATTTAGTAAACCATAAATATAACACATAAACATGTGAAATTTATACACAAGAAGGTAAATGAGTAAACACACATGAGAAAAATACAAAAAAAAATATACATAAGCTATAATCTGAGTTTTACTAAAATTGTTAGAGTAGACTTTATTTTTAAGTCTATCAAATGTAGACTTTATTTTAAGTCTACTCAAAATGAGCTACATGCCTAAATTAAATCAAAAATTTAGTAAACCATAACACATAAACATGTGAAATTTATACACAAGAAGGTAAATGAGTAAACACACATGGGAAAAATACAAAAAAAAACATTATACATAAGCTATAATTTGAGTTTTACTAAAATTGTCAGAGTATACTTTATTTTAAGTCTACTAAATGTAGACTTTATTTTAAGTTTACTAAATGGTTAGTTTTGCATTTGACCAAAGTTTGACTTTCTAGATGTAGACTTTATTTTAAGTCTACATTTAAAAGGGTTAGTTTTGCATTTAGCCAAAGTTTGACTTTTTAGAAGTATACTTAATTTTAAGTCTACAAAAGAAGTAGACTTAAATTTAAGTCTACATCAGAAGTCCACATTACGTTTATAAAAGTAGACTTTATTTTAAGTCTACTGAGGTTAGTATTGCAATTGGCTAAGTTTAACTTTTTCAGTTAAATCTACTAAGGAAATTTACATTTTGTAAAGTTAATTTAAAGTCTACGTTTTGAAAATGTAGATTTTAAGTAAAGTCTACTTTTTATTTAGTTACATCATATGTGAATGACGTAAGCTGGTAATTAGTAGACTTAAAGTAAAGTCTATATTTCCAAAAAGTAGACTTTAAATTAACTCTACAAAATGTAGACTTCGTGAGTAGATTTAACTGAAAAAGTTAAACTCAGTCAATTGCAAAGCTAACCTCAGTAGACTTAAAATAAAGTCTACTTTTATAAATGTATTGTATACTTCTGTTGTAGACTTAAAGTTAAGTCTACTTCGATAGTCAACATATTGGTCAATTGCAAAATTAACCTTTTTTATTGTAGACTTAAAATTAAGTCTACATCCAAATTTTTTTCTCAACAAAGAGAAAAATGTAGACTTAGTTTTAAGTCTACAACACATTGGTCAAATGCAAAACTAGCCCATATGTTGACTTGTAGACTTAATTTTAAGTCTACAACCGAAGTAGACTTAAAATAAAGTCTACTCTCTTCCAAAAAAAACAAAAAATGGTAATGAGTTAGATTGAGCTTGAGTTTACCTTTAATTACTGCCCAGAATTTTGAGTCAAGCTTACAACGACGAAATCCAATTAGTTCTAAAACATAGAAAACAAGAAGAAACAAGAAGATATAAAAATTTGAAATGCAAATGAGAGAGTTTTTTGGATGAAATTGGTGAGAGAGTAGAAGAATGTGATGTTATGTTAGTCATTTAGAGCTTATTGAATCCGAAAATGGTAGGTAAGTGAGCATTTAGAGCTCACTTTTGGTTATTAATGGTGGTTGAAAATATTGAAGAAGATGACATTGTTGTAAATAAATTATTTATCACAAATATTTATGTCTTTTCAAGTATTTTTCGGAATAAAAAAAATTAATGGCATGATTGAAATTATATAGAGTCATAAGGTTATATTGGTAAAAATTTTGGAAAGTGAAAAATGGAGGTCGTTTTTGCAATTGACCCCCAGAAATATCCCATTTTTGAAAATGACCCATATATATATATGATATTTTGAATAATTTCTACTTATAAAAAAATCCGAATCTGATAAGATATATATATCTAATCATAATCCTAACAGAAGATAATTATCTAAATACTTCCCAAATATTTATTTGTGTATATAATCTTAAACTAAAAAGAATTTTATAAACATAATCCTAATTCAAAAAGGAATTAAATATTAATTGCTATATACACATAAACACATTGACGATTTTTTAATACCTTTCAGCTTTTCAAGCTTTTTCTAATTTAATTTATTTGTTTTGTTTATATCTAGAGCAATCAAACAAAAAAATAAAAAGTTTAAATTTAATGTATTATTACTTTATTTTACTATTATTACCAAGAAATCTTATTATTTTCTTATATAAAGAGGAGTTTCTCAAAGTTAGTAGTTAACAGGATTCTTCCACGTGTCAGATCCAATGATCCGAAATTCTCCTGGATTTATTTATTTTTTAAAACTAGATAAAAAATCTTCAAATAGATTTCTTTAATATTTTGCTTTTCCAAATCTAATAGGGATTTCTAACCTAAAAGAAATCTTAATCTAAAAGTAAATCGAGAATATTAATTGTCAAAAAATCAATTAAAGAAAAGTAATTTTCATTTTTAATCTTATTATATAAAGAAAATTATTATATTAAAAACTTATTTATAAGAAAACGAAATATATATGTATATATATTATATTTTAAATCATACTTATAGAAATCCTAATCTAATAATTTTGAAAATACTAATTCTAATAAAAAGTAATTTTCATTAGTAATCTTATTATATAAAGAAAATATTATATTAAAAACTATTATGTAAAACAAATATATATATATATATGATATTTTGAATAATATATATTTATAAAAAATCCTAATTTAATAAGGTATATATCTCTAATAATAATCCTAACAAAAAATAATTATTCTAATACTCCAAAATATTTAAAAGGATTTTCAAAAAGCATGTACCCTTTTCAAAACCTACTCTTTCCTTTGAAAATTGGGAGAGAGAAATGGTCATTAGGGGGTATGTTTTGAAAAAGGGCATTTCAAAAGGGGAACTTTTAGTAATTCCTCTAGATATTTGTATACATAATCCTAAATTAAAAGAAATTTTGTACACATAATCCTAACCTAAAAATAATTGTGAATATTAATTGCTATATATACATAAACACATAGAGGATTTTTTAATATCTTCTAACTTTTCAAGTTTTCTCCAATTTAATTTATTTGTTTTCGTTTACATCCAGACCAACCAAAACAAACATACAAAATGGTAAAAAATGAAATTAAATGTGTTATTATTTTATTTTAATATTATTAGTTTGAAATCTTATCATCTTATTATATAAAGAAGGGGTTCTCAAAGTTAGTAATTAACATGATTCTTCTACGTGTCATATCCAATGATCCAAAATTCTCGTGGATTTTTTTTAAACTAGATAAAAAATCTTAAATAGATTACTTCAATATTTAGCTTATCCAAATCTAAAAAGAATTCATGACCTAAAAAGAAATTTTAATCTAAAAGGAAATTGGGAACATTAATTTTTTTTAAATTAATTTTAACAAAATATAATTTTCTTTACTAATCTTATTATATAAAGAAAAATATTATATCAAACATAAAAAATGGTAAAAAATAAAATTAAATGTGTTATTATTTCATTTTATAATTATTAGTTTGAAATTTTATCATCTTATTATATAAAGAAAGGTTTCTCAAAGTTAGTAACTAAGAGGATTCTTCTAAGTGTCATGATCCAAAATTCTCCTGGATTTTTTTTAAACTAGATAAAAAAAATCTTTAAATAGATTACTTCAATATTTAGCTTATCCAAATCTAAAAAGAATTTCTAACCTAAAAAGAAATGGGAAATTTTGAGAAATGCCTTTTTTAGTGTACCCCTTTTCAAAAATGTCCCTTGACATTTATCTTTTCAAAAATGCCCCTCATTAATACAAAAATGACAAAAATACCTTCAAAAGAATTGTTATAAATTTTTTCCACCAAAAAAAAATTCCCGCAAAAAAATAATTTTCTGCCAATTTTTTTAACATAATTTCAATAAAAAAAATTAAAGAAAAAAAAAATTTCCCGCCAAAAAAAAGATTTCCCACCAAATTTTTTGTATAAGTGCGCTTATAAATCTTTACTAAATTTTTTAACACTTTATAAATTTTATAAATGCCTTAAAAATTTTTATAAACACCTTATAAATTTTCTATAAACACCTTATAAATTTTATAAGGTCTCTTATAAAGCCTTATAAATTATATAAGTTCTATTATAAAGCCTTATAAATATTATAAGGTCTCTTATAAAGCCTTACAAATTTTTATAAGCTCTCTTATAAATTTTTGTAAATATCTTATGAATTTTTATAACCTCTCTTATAAATTTTTGTAAATACCTTATAAATTTTTATAAGCACCTTAAAAATTTTTTATAAACACCTTCTAAATTTTATAAGCTCTCTTATAAAGACTTATAAATTTTGATAAACACCTTATAAATTTTGTATAAACACCTTATAAATTTTATAAGCTATCTTATAAAACCTTATAAATTATATAAGCCTTATCATAAAGCCTTATAAATTTTATAAGGTCTCTTATAAAACATTATAAATTTTATAAGCTCTCTTATCAAGCCTTATAAATTTTATAAGCTCTCTTATAAATTTTTCTTATAAACTCCCTTATAAATTTCTTTGGCGGGAAATTTTTTTGTAAATAGGAAAAAAATTTGGTGGGAATTTTTTTTTTGGCTGGAACAAAAAATTTTTTGGCGGAAAAAAGTTTTTTTTTTGCGGGAAATTTTTTTTTGGCAGGAAAAAAATTTGTAAAAATATAGAAAAATAATAATATAAGGATATTTTGAAAAATTTTCCATAATGATGGGTATTTCTTGAAAAATGTCCAAAAAATGATAGCAGTGATGAAAATATCCTCTTTTGAGGTGCATTTTTGCGATTCTCGCAAAAGAAATCTTAATCTAAAAAGAAATCGGAAACATTAATTGTGAAAAAATTAATTTTAACAAATAGTAATTTTCATTACTAATCTTATTATATAAAGAAAAATATTATATTAAATTTATTTATAAAAAACGAAATATACATACATATATATATATTATATTTTGAATCATATTTATATGTAAAGAAATCCTAATTTAATAATTCTTTAAAAATAATTCTGACAAGAAGTAACTTTGATTAGTAATATTATTATATAAAGAAAAATATTGTATTTAAATTATTTATAAAAAAGAAAATTATATATATATATATACGATATTTTGAATAATATACATTTATAACAAATCCTAATTTGATAAGATATATATCTCTGATCATAATCCTAACAGAAGATAATTATCTAAATACTCCTAAATATTTATTTGTGTACGTAATTCTAAATTAAAAGAATTTTTTTATACATAATCCTAATGCAAAGAGAATTGTGAATATTAATTGCTATATATATAAACACATAGACAATTTTTCAATACCTTCTAACTTTTCAAATTTTCTCCAATTTAATTTATTTGTTTTCGTTTACATTCAGAGCAATCAAGGCAAACAAACAGAAAAGGTAAAAAATTCCAAATTTAATGTGTTATTATTTTATTTTACAATTAATTATTTAGAATCTTATCATCTTATTATATAAAATAGAGTTTCAGAAGTTAGTAATAAAAAAATTCTTCCACTTGCCGAATTCAACCATTCAAAACAGTGGATATTATATTATATATAGTTGGGTTTCATAAGTTAGTAATCAACGAGATTCTTCTACGTGTTGAATCTTATTATAACCTATTATATTAAGTTAGATTTCAAAAGTTAGTAACTAAAAGAAATTCTCCATGTGTGAGATCTTATTATTAAGTTGGATCTCAAAATTTACAAACTTATAAATTCTAAGACATTATTCAAAATATATTAAGCAATATTTAATAAAAATAAATCTCTGTCTCGCACGGGTTCATATCTAGTATTACTATAAAAAGCTAAAATTTTAACAAAATATTTCAAGTACCCATTCGGTTTTTGATTTGGTTTCGATTCGGATTTGAGTTTGATTTTTTGGTTACATAGATCTAGAACCCATTAGGATATTTTGTCCAGCTCAGTTTGTATTTGGTTCTTCTAGTTCGAGTCAGTTTTGTTTTGGTTTCGGGTTTATATTCAGGGATAAACTTGTTTTTTCTATTCACACTAAATGTTCAGAGGGCGTAATTTTCAAAAATCATAAACGAAAATTCATTTATGATTTGGATCCAAAATATAAGTTTTAAATCATGATTATTGAATTTAAATATCAATAATTTTCCATTACCCAGAAAGAAATATACTCAAATAAATAAAGAAACAAAATAACCAATATTTTCTCATTATAGCTTATATATTAAAGAGGGAGACACTTTCATCTTGACCATGTTATAAACTTTAGGATAAAATTAACATATAGTTTGTAACAACCCTTAGAAATAGACCTAAGATAGATTTTGTTACAAATTTATATATAAAAATTTAAAACTAATAAATATTTTTTAAAAAAATCAAAAAACAAAAAAATAAAATAATATCAATATATCAGTTACAAATTCGGCTTTTTACTTAGTTCAGGTTCGGGTTTAGACTTGGTTTTCTGAATACATAGATTTAAGACCCATTTATGGTATTTTTTGGCTTCGGTTCCTCTAATTCGGTATTTTGGTTCTTTTTAATTTAATACTTACTCTGATATTTTTATTTTCTGGATATGGTTCGTTTTGGTATAGATCGAGTTTGGGTTTAGAGGTATTTTTATATAAAATTTTAAAATTGAAAACAATAATAATAATAAAACTCTAGAAAGCTAAAAAATTTCTGAATTTGGTTTTGGTTCAGGTTACGGTTTAGTTTTTTGGATATGTAAATTTATGACTCATTTGAGCATTTTGTGAGATGGTTTCTCTAGTACAGATCAATTTTGGTTTGAGTTACAATCATTTAATCAACATCATAAAAATAATTTTCCAAAATATGAGTACGGGTCTAACAACCTAATAAATAAAATTTATAAAATAATAAAATCTCGCGTTATAACGCAGGTATAATCCTAATTATTGTATTCTTATTCCTATTTTTGATTTATTATGATCATACCCACGCTATAGCGTATAATTTGATTATTTTTTTAACCCGTGTTCATTTAGTTATTAAACCCGTATTGATATTTTAACTATTGTTTTAGAGACTCAAAAACTGAACTCAAATCAACCATAGAGGAACCTAACTCAAAACAATCCCAACAAAATACACCAATGAATCCTAAATCTATATTTTAAAAAACCAAATCCAAACGTGAACTAGAACAAATCATGAACCAAATTTTAATTATTCTATCAAATCTTTTTTATTTTAAATTGTTATATAAAATTACAGAACCCGAACTCGATCAATACCGTAAACTCTATTCTGAAAAATAAAATATCTGAATGTCTTAAACCAGAATAATCAAAATATCAAATTAGATGAACTGAACCCGATAAAATACCAGAATGTGTCATAAATCTGTGTACCGGTAAAATTGAATTCAAATATGAACCGGAACTGAATTATTAACCGAATTTGTAACTGATATGTTTATTAAATATTATTATTTTTTTCGAATTTATTCTATTAAATATTTATTAATTTTGAATTTATATATTAAAATTTGTAACAAAAGTTAGGTTGTTATGAATTTTGAATTTTAATATATTAAAATTCATTAAAATCTACCTTAAGCCTATTTTAAGGGGTTGTTATGAACCATATGTTAAAGTTTATAACACGGTCAAAATGAAAGTGTCTCCTGCTTTAATATATAAGACTAGGATTATACCCGCGTTACAACGCGAGATTTGATTATTTTCAAATTTTATTTATTTAGGTTGTTCGACCCGTGCTGATATCTTGGAATATTGTTTTTGACATGTTGATTCAGTGATTGTAACCCGAAGCAAAATTGATATGTATTAGAGAAACCATCTGACAAAAACTTAAATGAGTCTTAAATCTTTATATCCAAAAAACTAAGCACAAACCTGAACCGAAACCAAATCAAGAACCAAGTTTTAGCTTTCTAGAGTTTTTTAAAAATTTTATTGTTTTTAATTTTAAAATTTTATATAAAAATATCTCTTAACCTGAACTCGATCTATACCGAACCAAACTATATCCAAAAAATAAAAATATCTGAGTAAGTCTTAAATCAAAATACCAAATTAGAGGAACCTAACCCGAAAAAATATCATTAATGGGTCTTAAATCTATGTAACCGAAAAACTGAGTCTGAACCTGAACTGAATCAAGAACCAAAATTGTAGCTGATATATATATTTTTAAAGTTTTATATATAAATCTGTAACAAAATCTACCTTAGCCCTATTTTTAAGGGTAGTTACAAACCATAAGTTAATTTTATCCTAAAGTTTATAACAAGGTCAAAATGAAAGTGTCTCCCGTTTTAATATATAAAATACTCAAATGTATGAATTTTTAGTTCTTCCAAGTTCATCAATAGAAGCTTTCCTATAAACTTTGCATATATTTCTTTTGTCCCAGTTATTTCCAAATTAATAAAAATATTGCAAAATCATCAAACCAAATCAGTTATGGTTTATACACTAATCAGTTCGCCAGAAAGAAAAAAGATTTGTAGGTTATGGTCTCTACATTAATTTTGTCGTGGATTTGGTTAGAGATAGAGCTTCAAACCTAACCTGTGTTATTCGGGGGTATGTCTTTCTCTACATTGATTAATACAAATCCTGTGGAAGAGCTTTGCTCTACTACAAAAGCCTAACTTCAAGCATTCCCTATATAATGCCTATTTGAGAACAACATGCTCTTCATTTCATATACAAAGAAAAACTAAAAGAGTTTAATTAGCCAAAACAATAAGACAAGAAGAACAATGTTTGTCGTCGTATGTTTCTTCTTCCTCCTCCCTATCTTTTTGATCCTCTTTAAAAAGCTATTCCCTTTAAAAAGAAAGCTTCCTCCTGGACCTATAGGTCTTCCAATCATCGGCAATTTGCATCAGCTTGGAAGACTGCTTCACATTTCTTTTCACAAGCTTTCTTTAGAACATGGACCAGTGATGCTTCTCCGTTTTGGGGTCGTCCCTGTGGTTGTATTCTCATCCAATGAAGCAGCTAGAGAAGTTCTCAAAACTCATGACTTAGAGACTTGCACTCGACCTAAGCTCTTCGCCTATAGGTTGTTTTCTCGCAACTTCAAAGATATTGGTTTCGCTCAGTATGGAGAAGACTGGCGAGAGATGAAAAAGATAATGGGACTCGAGCTCTTGAGTCTGAAAAAGCAAAACTCTTTCAGATATATCAGAGAAGAAGAAGGTGACTTGCTGGTCAAGACAATATCGAAATCTGCTCAAACAGAAACCCAAATAGATTTGAAAAAAGCCCTTTTCTCCTTCAATGCGGGAACCATATTCAGACTAGCCTTTGGACACAACTTCCGCGAATACGATTTCATTGATATGAACAGACTTGAAGAGCTGGTGCTAGAGGCAGAAACCAACTTAGGCATCTTGTCATTCATTGACTTCTTACCCTCTGGTCTTGGTTGGCTTGTAGACCGGTTATCCGGTCATCATTTGAGAATCAACAAAACCATTTCAAAGTTCACCAATTTCTTTCAACATGTGATCAATGAGCAATTAAAGATTGGACAACTTCAAGATCATCCGAACCTCGTCAGTGCCATGTTAGATATGATCAACAGACCCACTACATTAAGTTCTTACAAGATCACTTCCGATCATCTCATAGCAATGATGACAGTGAGTGCTCATAATCTCTCAATTAGTTCTAATCTTTAAAACTTTAGATTGCATATAGCTTGTGGAGATCAAAGTTTAGTCATGATATATACAAAAAAGTTTCGTTTTGATGGTCCATTTAATATGATTTCTGCAAATTCAGGATGTGGTTCTGGCTGGAGTGAACGCGGGAACAATCACGTTGATATGGATAATGAGAGAACTAAGTAGACATCCAAGAGTAAGGAAAAAACTTCAAGAAGAGATTCGGGCAACACTTGGATCCAACAAAAAGAGAATCACAGAAGAAGACCTACAAAAGGTTGAATATTTGGATTTTGTGATCAAAGAAACATTCAGATTACATCCACCAGCTCCTCTCTTGATCCCAAGAGAAACAATGTCCGAGATCCAAATTCAAGGCTACCACATTCCCAAGAATGCCCATATCAGGATCAACACTTACACGATAGGACGTGATCCAAAATGTTGGACTAATCCTGAAGAATTCAATCCTGAGAGGTTTTCAAATACTTCTATCAACTACAGAGGTCAACATTACGAGTTCTTGCCCTTTGGATCAGGCCGTAGAAGTTGTCCTGGTATGAACTTGGGAATCACAATGCTTGAACTTGGCCTTCTTAACATTCTTTACTTCTTCGATTGGAGTTTGCCAAATGGAATGACCATTGAAGACTTTGACATGGAAGAAGACGGAGCTTTAGACATTTCCAAGAGTCTTGAGCTTGTACCTAATCTTCCATCAACACTCGTGAAGAAATTATAATATGACAATAAATAAGATTACAATTTGTATGTTTGCTTCTTTTGTAATTCGTTTGTTTGATTCTTACGTTTATCCTGCTATGGAAACATACTAAAAAATGCCATGGATCTATATAATAATATTAGCAATCAAAATACAATAAATAGCAATAAGCCCACAAGGTTTATTGGTGTTAAAGAAAGTACGACTAAAGTGGAACCTAATTATAAACATAGAACACTCCTAAACAAACACAAGCCATTGTAAGAAATGCCAAAGTACTGATGGTGGTGATAGTGATGATGATAATGCCAATAAACAAGAAACTTAAGCAGCTCCACACATTACATGAACTTTGATGGAATGAACATGTCTTTGGTTATGAAGAAGCTCACATTGTGATGATGATAATGCCAATAAACATATTTTATCATCTGTCAATTTTCCTCTTTGTCTTCTAAAGTTCATTTTATTGAAGTATCTGATCCACATCGGTTACAGCTTGGTTTGCTCCTGGTTTATAATTCGAAAGTTGGAAGAGATCTTAACTAGTATATAGAAGATATGAGTATCTCCACTCATTGTCAATTGGTTTTGAGTTGGATATCCATAATCTAATATAGTATTAGAGCCCACAATCCATGTTATACAACCCGATCATACCCAAATTTGATCTAATTATCGACAACCCAAGCCCAAAAAATTGGTGTTGTCAATCCATACTCGAGTATCGAGATCAATGACCAAAAAGTCATTATCTCAAGGGGACGTATTAGGGAATAACATCTCACATAGAATGTTGGAAGGGATCATAACTAGTGTATATAAGATATAAACATCTCCACTTATTGCTAATTGGTTTTGGATTAGAAGTCCATAATCTAGTAAGAAGATTATGTTTTCATATTTTTGTAGATCGTATATCATTAGTCTAGCCTAGATTGTAGGTACTCTATTCTGTGTAAACCTCATATATATTATGTATAGTGTATAAAACACAACCAAGGGAAATTCTTAGAGCTCTTAAATCTCTTCAGGAGCAAAAATTTTCTTGACAATTGTGGATGATTATTCATGTGATGTGTGGGTACGTGTATATGTTACATAACAAAGGTGAGGCAGCAAATACATTGAATAATTTCCTAGCTCTCACTGAGAGACAATTTGACACCATAATAATCTTTGTTCGAAGTGACAACGGTTCAAAATTTCTGAGCATGACATCGTTTTTTCAGGTAATGCAGGAAACCTCTTGTGTAGATACACCTCAACAAAACATACGCATTGAGAGGAAATATCGCCATATTCTGAATGTGGCAAGAGCACTGAGATTTCAAGTTAACTTACCGATTTATTTTTGGAGAGAATGTTGTGGGGTTTGTCTCACATTTTTCATCATGGGCTTTGTGGGCTTCAATCAGATCGAGGTCCATTAAGCTGAAGAAGTTGAGTCTCATTGTTATGGGCCATTCTTTACGGATCCAGTCCATTAGATTTGTTAAGTTTGTTTACAACAAACTTAACGGAATCATCATCATCTTTATAAGTTGACAGGAATTTGTTTTTCCGGTGTATAGCTCCATTTTTCTTCTTGTAACTTGAAACATCAAAATCTCTACTGAATTTTGGTGTCAAAAACAAAGAGAGATGTACCTGATTCAAAGGGGAACCCAATAATCTCGTTTTCTTACCTCTTTAATTATGTTGCCAATCTCTTTCTTCTCTTCTCATATCTGTTTCTAATCAATTGTTCTGCAATTTTCTGAAAAAACGATGGAAGTATCAGAGCGCCATTTTAGGTAATCGTAACCAATCACGCTAGTTTCAGCAGCTGGAGGGAGAAGAAGAAGTGTCCTTACCGGATCTGAGGAAGAACATAAGAAAGCGTCTCAATCTTGAGATTAATCTTTGAAGGCGCAAACGGAATCTCGTGGTCCAGGCAACGTTCATCAGAAAAACAACAAGTCACAAGAAAAGCTTATCAGATCTCAATTCAGATTAACAATCAGGGACTTGAAATATGATTAGCTTTATTCATTAAATCGATATAATCTCACTGAATCTTCTAAGTTTTAAATCTGGAAATTTGGATTGAAGTTGGTTTAAGCATTTTTTGTTATTGAAATGGACTAAGTCTTATTCTGCATGTATTAGATCAAGATAGTTTCAAATACAAGGGATGGAACCAATGTTGGGAAAGTTTAAGGTGGAGAGGTTTGATGGAAAAGGTGACTTTGGATTATGGAAGTATCGGATGTTGGCGCAATTTGAGATTCATGGTTTGTTGTCAGTTATGGAAGAAGATATTGAGGACGAAAAAAGTGTTGAGGAAGCAACAATCAAGGATAAAGAATCACGAAAAAAGATCAAGGTTGGAAAGCTAGGTGCAAGTTCTAAGGATCCTAAGTGAAAATCAAAAGACAAGAGCAAGAAGCCTACTGGGACAGTGTCTTACCGATTCTTAGCAAGATAATGTATGAACCAACTGCTTTTATGTAGTGGAAAGGCTTTGGAAATGGACTACCAAATGAAGAAAAAGGAAAAGAAAGTGTATCTAAAGAGGCAGTTCTCTCTGTACATAATGGAGGAGGACAAGAAGATAGAGGAAGATCTTGATAAGTTTCTGAAACTTTTTAATGATCTAGCAAGTCTTAAGGTCACTATTCAAGATGAGGATGAAGCAATCTCATTGTTAAATAGCCTACCACCGCTATTTGATCTCTAGTTCACACTCTGTAGTTTGGTAATGCTAATGATACTCTTACAACAGAGGATGTTATCATCGGACCTTATGGTATGGAATCTAATCTGATTCAAACAGGGTTGTTATACAAGAAGAAGGGCTCACCAAAAGGTCTAGTTGTTGAGTCAAGATGAAGATCAGAGAAACGTCAGACAGAAACAAGAACAGAAATGGTAGGAGTAAGTCGAAGGGAAAAGAAAGATCATGATATACCTCATTTTTATCGGTTTTAAGCTCATTAATTATCATGTTTTCAGAAAGATTGTCTGCATCAACCCCTTGATTGATCATTCCTCGACCTTGCAAAGAATAAAACCTAATTTTTCCTGTTTTGCATCTGCATTTTAAAAGACCTATAAAAGCATATTTTTCACTTTTACAAATGGAGACGGAGATTATTTTTGGCTGAGAGTTCTTTTGTAAGCAAGGGAAAAGATTTCCTCCATACTTTTGAGAAGATTTCTTAAACCCATTTGTTAATTCAATTGCAATTTCATGTTCTTCATCATCATGACTTCTATTTCAATCTTAATCATGTTTGAGTAGTTTCATTATCAGGTTTAGAGTTTCTAGGGATTTAGGAATCGATGACTGAGGATTAAAGGATTCGATGAATAAAAATTATCCATCTACACTTGTGTGTAATGCTTAGATTAGCTTGATCACCTAAGCTATGATCTTAGGTTGTTTTACATTCTAAAAGCTTGTTAAACTCCTGAACTAGTATTGATGAGCAATTGAACTTAACCAACGATAGTTGATGTTAGGATTAATTGTGGATAATTGAAACCAATTCGTTAAACCTGTCTAGAATCTGGAACCAATGATAGTTAGGATCTCTAGGTTGTTTGATAGAATGATAGATACCACTACAGTGAGTTTGTCAAACTCTTATGTTCAAGTCAGGAATGGTGCTTAATTGTTTCTGAATAATTTCCTTGATAGATTCTTATTTCTTGATGAATACCCGATGCATGATGCTTTTTATCATATTTGCAAGCAGTTTAAGTTGTTAGTTTTCCATTCGAATTATTACTTTGGTATAGCTTGAATTAGAGTTGAGTGATTGAAAGTGCAAATTTGGTTCTTCGTGGATTTGATCCCTAAGTACTACTACTACATTGTTGTGCACTTGCAGTAGATTCATAGGGTAAAACTTTGTGACATCAAGTTTTTGGCACCGTTGCCAGGGAACCAATTGGTTGCCTTTTGATTGAGACTCAGTTTCTAGTCTATACTCTTTTACTTACGTTTTTCTTTTGTGTTTTTTTTGTCTTTCTTTCAGGTTTATGGTCAGAAGAAGTCAAGGATCAGAAAACCTACTTGGTTTTGATAGCGAGGAACTTGCTAGAGTCGAACGAGAAAATCGTTGAGCAAGAGCCATGAATCGCAAAAACCAGCAAATTCCACAGGACATTGAAATTCAGAACAATGTTCAGGGAAACCAGAATGTTCAGCAAACAGTTGAGCAGTTGCAAAGGGATTTAGCTATGCTTAGGATACAGTAGGAACAACCTCAATGCCGAGCTATTGGTGATATGGATGCACCTCATACATATTACCAGGATATATCTGCTATTCGTTCACCACCTATCCAGAGGAAACACTATGAGATCAAGCCTCAACTGATTGGATTTGTGGAGCAATATGTTTTCACCAATAGATCACATTGAGGACTTTGAGGATATGTGCAGTACCACGAGTTTGAATGGAGTCCCTGCAGACTATGTGAAGTATAAGTTGTTTCACCATTCTCTTTCTAACAAAGCTTCAAGATGGTTGCGATCTTTGCATCCAGGTTCACTCACCACATGGGAAGAAGTTAGTGTTGCATTCTTTGATCAGTTCTACACCAAGTCAAAGACTGCAACTTTAAGAAGTAAGATTTCAGCATTTCAGCAACTTCTGGTGACTCTTTGAATGAAGCATTGGAGCAATTTAAGGAATACCAATGAGACTGTCCATATCATGGGTATTTAGATGAGAAGTTTCTGAACAACTTCTATGGTGGTATCGATTGGGAGTACAAGAACTCCTTGAATACAGCAAGTAATGGAGATTTCACGATAAACACGAAGGATGAAGCTTTTACCCTCATTGATAACTTGGCTGCAAGTTTAGGGAATCATTTTCCACAGTATGACCAAGAGAGAAAGGTCAATAGTGTTGAGATTCAGAGGATTGATGTGATTACTGAGAATTTTGATATGCTTATCAAGGCAAATCAAGGAGGTTAAAGAAGTGTGCATCAGCGGAATGATAGCATGGAGGTAGCACAGGTTCAAGATGATTCAGAGCTGTCAGATGAGCAGAGGGAAGTTGATTATGTGAACTGGCAAAACAGGGGTCAGAATTTGAACTACCTCTCTTACAGGAGCACGAATGTAGAGAACCCCTAGGATGTAGTATTTCCAGCTCCAGTAATGCTTGAGGGATTGCCCTTCCAAGGGAAACCATTTTTGCAAAGTTCTGGATAGAGATAGAATAATCAGAAGCCTTACAACTAGAACTCAGGAGGAAGCAACTGGCAGAAACCTTTCAAGCCATATCAGCATTAAGCACCACCACAGCAAGCTCCAGCGAGCTCTTCGGGTACTTTGAATGATGAGATGAAAACTTTGATACAGCATCTTGCAACCGACCAGCAGAAGACTACACGTGAGCTCAACACCAAGGTAGACACTATGTACAACAATCTGAACAACAAATTTGAGTCAGTTTTTGTACATCTGAAGAATATGGACACTCAAGTAGCTCAAAATGCTAAAGCTATGAGGAGACCTCAGGGAGCTCTACCTGTAAAAGTTGAGAAGAACCCAAAAGAGTCATGCAATGTTGTGAAGTCTGATGTTGGAGATGGTACTGCAAGTAAGTAAGGGAAGTATAGACCTCCAATTCCTTTTCCAAAAGAGTTGACTAAGCTAGAAAATCTAGGAGAGTTTACCATCCCTTGCATTTGGGAAAATTGATTTCCAGTGATGCACATTGTGATTCAGGTGCAAGTGTGAACGTTATCTCCCTAGAGACGATGAAGAAGATATGGATCAATCTTATGTAGGAGCACAACTCGTCCGTCTCTTTTGGAGATGCAACTTCTAAGAGCTTGAGGGGAAGGCTAGTCGATTTTACTGTTCTGGTAGGAAATTACAGAGTACCAACCTATTTCACTATAATTGAGATGGCTAGAGGTAGAGCAGCTCTGATACTATTGGGAAGACCCTTCCTTAAACAGTAGGAGCAAAAATCGATTTCCCTAACAAGAAGGCTATGCTGGGAAAGATTGACAAGGGTGTGTCATACCCGATTAGAGCTTCAACGAGTGATTGTATGGGATGATCAGCGTTTCTAGTGAGAAGAAGGCTGTCTTTGAGTTGGGAGGTTTATTTTCTACAAGTTTGAGTAGTTGTGAACCTGAGTATGAGTCAGATGAAGAGTACAATGTTTGTCATGAGCTAGCAGAAGACTCGGTTGAGCAAGGGGAAAAACGTATCCTTAATATTAAGTCAAATACATATGATGAGTTTATTGTGCAAGGCTTGTATCTTAAGGTTTTTGCAGGAAGACTTGGACTTAAATCCTCAGGACCATATACTGTGAAGGAAATTCGCCCTAACGGAACTGTAGCGTTGCTGGACGCCACAGGAGCTGAATTCTACATGAAAGATGAAAAGCTGAGAGAGTTCATCTGCGGTGAAAAAGGATTAAGGGAGTGAACATTCCTCCCAAGAGTCAATTCCCATCTGAGTAGCACGAAAGTCAAGCTAATGATTTTAAACAAGTGTTGAATGGGAGGCAACCCATTATTAGGTAGCTTTCTTTTCATATTTTTTTTGTTTTTGGTTGTTTTTTTGTTTTGGTTTGAATTTGTTTAAGGTGAGAATTTAATATGAGGAATCAGATTGATTGATCTAAGCAAGGATTGATCAATCCTAGAGCACAAGGAACCATGTGCTCGATTGGATGATCGGTCTACGGATGATGGATCAATTGATCCATAAGGCAAGCACTACGCGCTCGATTCGGTGATCGGCCTACAAATGTTGGATCGATCAATCGTGGATGCAAGGGAATATATGCTCAAGTGGGTTTCGATCTACAAAAGTTGACCGATTGATCAAGGAAACCGACCACCATGCGCTCGATCCAATGATCGACCTCACCAAGGTTGATCGATCGATCATCAAAAAAAGGAATTTCTGAAGAAGTTGTTGATCGATAGATTGCTACCCCAATCGATAGATTGTTGAGTCATGTAAGTGTTTTAACCTAGAAAACAAGGGTTGAGCAGAACTAAAAAATTTCTCCCTCTCTTGCGATGTTTTAGCCAAAAAATTTCAAGAGTTCATAACTTCTTTGATTCTCACCTATTTTCTTTGATTCAAAAGCCTAATCCACTTGGAATTTTCCCCTCTATCTGATTATCAAATTCCTGTTTCGGATTGGCAAAGGTATGGTTTCAAAATTGATAATTTTCAGTCCGCAAAACATGAGGTTTTTTGGAAGTTTTTCGGTTTCGATTTATTGATGCTTTAATGTGTAAATTCAATATCTTATCATTGTTCTATGGTGATTTCGAAACCCACTTTCCCCAAATTAGATTGATTTGTGCTTAGAAATCAATGTGCTAGGTTAAAGGAGAATTTTAGATATTTAGGAATCTAGGTTTAGAATTGGATATTGTGTGGTAAATTGATGCATTGCTGGATGTTGTTTCTATTGTTGATTGGTTTTGAAATTGATTCACAGTATACTCTTCCAAATTTCCAAAATTTTGACATTCTCAAATCCTTGTTAGAGAAACTGATCTTTCAACTTTTCTTTGTTGTGGTTATGTGTAGATAATAGCTAGAACAAACCAACCTAAGATACCATCAAAAAAAATTTAGGAGGTCATCTAACTTTGAAGCATGACAGAGTTTTGGTATCTGTGGTTCATATATGAGGGCACTTCCGCCATGGCCAAGATCTGATGGTGAGCCATTTAAGAAGAACTTGGGCAACATGTCCAGTCCAATGCTGCATAAGCAAGACAACGCTTACAAGATGCATAAGCCAGATGATAGATGGAAACCATTCCATGAGATATTCTATGATCAGGATCTTAGGAACAATATGTTGCCTACCAAGTTCCTTTGTCCGATCACGATGGACAAGTTGGACATTCTGGACGATGTTGTTGGATGATAGAGAGGCTGGGTTTAGGTAATTTCAGCTGTATTTCTTACCCGCTGTACCTAGAGCCAGTGAGACAGTTCCTTGCTACCTGTGATCTACACTTTGCTATAGAGCCTTACGCTCCAGTTTGGGTTGCATACCTCACATACCTGTACAAGGGAGCACTGTATGAGATTCCAATTAAGGATATGTGCAGGATTTATGGGTTTAGAGAAAACATAGAGGATCGGTTACCTTCCAGTGGTAATGCACCTAATGATTCCATGTGGTATATTTTAGTTGAAGGAGGCTTTCAGGATAGAGGATTGAAGCTTACACACATCGGACACCCTGCGATTCAGATTGTAGCTAAGCTATTGGGCTCCACGATTCTGTATAAAGAGATCAACCCAGCTGTAACAAAGCCTGAGCTTGAGCTCCTACACCATGCCATTGCCCCAGTCATACCTGATCTCTATGGTGATAGTCCAGCTCCTCAGTACCAGCCTCTCAACATCAACTGGGGATTTGTTTTCACCAATATGCTTTCAGAGCACTGTTTCAGAGGTTTGCCGAACAGCCCAACATCAGAGACTATTGATAGTCTTCTTACACCTATCTTCAGGTACCATTGGCTGGATCTCAGTGGCACTCAGAGGATAGAAAAGATCAAGTACATGGATGACAGGATTCTGACCAAGTTCCGCTACGTCACCAAGAAGAACAAGTTGATGTACTATACACAGGATTGACAATCATGTTGGTGCGAGCTTCCAGCTCCTCAGGTCACTTCTCTTACCTGTCGAGAAAATGTCAGTTTTGAGCCTCACCTCAATCATCTGGAGATTGTTGAGATCGATACTGAGGCACAGCAAGCCCATCACCATACTTCTCAGAGACGGGCTGCTGCAACTTCTGCGCCTCCACCGCCACAGCCAAACGTTTCTCAGACTCTTGAGCACATTATCCATGAGTACAGTGAGGAGTTTGATGTGCCAGCATTTTTTGATGATTTCACTGATAGGAAGTACATGCGTTGGCAATATGAGAATGAAAAGAGGAAGCATTCGATGAGGAGACATCTTTGGGATGTGTTGAGAAAGATCCTTAGTACATTCTGCCTGAGCACACCTACAGCAGACATACTCGAGAGGAGTAAGAGAGTTGAGGCATCGAGACATGACATTGTTGGACATCAGTTTGCTAAGGGATCAGAGGATGAGGATGATCAGCCATTAAAATAGTACAATTACTACATTATTTCAAATATTAACAAACTGTAAATCCCATGACACACCTAATTTAACTACAAATAATTTTAATTCATAACACTTTTGAAAAAATATTTAAATTCATATAAAACATATACTATCATTAAATTAAGAATATATATATACTTCCATAAAAATATAGAAGATTGAATCATTATCTAACTATATCTCAGTCATCTAATCTAACGTCATTCTATATTCCAAATGCTCGCTTAACAAATACAAACTAGGATTATACTCATATTATAACGCGAGATTTGTTTATTTTGATTGTTTTTAAAAATCGTGTTCAATTAGTTTTTTAAACTCGTGTTGATATTTTAGAATATTTTTTCGGGATTTTGTTTTAGAGATTTGAAACCTAAGCCGAAATATATCTGAATTAAAAGAACCAAATCCAACAAAACACCCAAATAGATACTAGATCTGTGTACCCAAAAAAAGTGAACATAAACTCGAACCGAAACCAAATTAAAAAACAAATTTTAGTTTAATAGAATTTTTCTATTAATGTAAAATTTACTTTGAATTTTTAAATAAAAAACCTGAAACCCGGATTCGATCTACACTAAACGAAACTCTATCAGATAAATAAAAATATTTGAATAAGTCTAAAATCTGAATAATAAAATATTGAATTAGATGAAGCGAACCTGACAAAATACCAGAATGTGTTCTATCTATTTATCTGGAAAATCAAATCCTCACCCAGACCAAAACCGAATCAATAACCGATATATTTTTTTATTAAATTTTACGTTTCTTAGAGTGTTTTCATTAAATTTTATTAATTTTGAATTTTTGTATAAAAATCTGTAACATAACCTACTTTAACTTATTTTTAAGGGGTTGTTATGAAAGTTAGATTAATTTTATCATATAGTTTATAACACGATCAAAATAAAAATGTCTCCTGCTTTAACATATAAAACTAGGATTATATCCGCATTATAATGCAGGATTTGGTTTTTTTTTTTAATCCAAATTTATTTAAGTTTGTTCGATCCGTGTTAATATTTTGAAATGTTATTTTCAGATATTGTTTTAGAGGCCTAAAACCTGAACCAAAATTGTTCAGAATAAGAGGAACTGAAACCATGGAAATATCCAAATGGATTATAAATCTATGTACCCAAAAACCAAACCCGAACTGTAACTAAATCAAAAATCAAATTTTATCTTCTTAGAGTTTTGTATTTGAGTTTTATATAAAAATAACTGAACTCGAACTTGATATATACCTAATCAAATTATATCCGAAAAATAAAAATACATATTAAAATTATAAACCAAAAGAATTAAAATACCGAATTAAAAGAACCAAACCCGGCAAGATACTAGAAATAAGTCCTACATCTATACCAGAAAACTGAATTCAAACACGAACCAAAACCAAATTTGTACTCGATAAATTTTTCTTAATTTTAGTTTTTTCTGATTTTTCTATTAAATCTTTATTAGCTTTAAATTTTTTTATAAAAATGTATAACGAAAAAGCACATTAAGTCTATTTTTAAGAGTTGTTATAAACCATATGTTAATATTCTATAGTTTAATAACACGACCAAAATAAAAATGTCTCCCACTTTAATATATAAGATACATAATTCACAAAACAAATACTCAAAGATTATACTTTAATTTTTATAAATAATTGACATTTCAATAACATACACAAAACAAAAATATACTAAAACAAATTGTAATAGACATAATTCATATCAGATACATGATGTATAATATTTTAGTTTTAAAAAACATTATCCTAATAGCGCAGCTTAAATCTTAGGTAGAAATTAACATTAAAAAAATTATTTCATAATTCATTTTTATTTTCTTTTTTAAAATTTTAGATTTTAGCCGAGTTATTATCAGTGATCCAGCTAATGATTTTGTAACATAATTCGATTCCACTGTATTATGGTAGAAATTTTAGAGTTGTATTTTAGGTTACTTGAAAAAAAATTCATGTTTTATTGAAGGCCCAACGAAACCCAATATCATTTGTTTTCCGGGGAAAGAAAAAACTAAAAAGAAGCCGAACAACAATCGCAACGATCTCTTCGAAACTACATTCGCCGTTGAAACTCCGTTCTCCTCTTCCTTCTCTTTTCCTCTTTTTTTTTTTTTTTTTTTTTTTTTTTTATTTTTTTTTNTCTCTTTCAATATACGAAATCGAAGCATTTTTGCAATTCCAAACTTTAGGTAGAATCAATTGCACTTCTGGTTCCAATTGGGGTAATCTGCTGTCCTTATTCTATGGCTTTATGGCGTGTAATCAGTAGGTATAACCTCAAAAAGTCATCAAACCAATTAACCAGGAACTATACTCAAGTCTCTCTTGCAACCTCGCTTACTCATTCTGTGAAACAGACAACAAAGTTGCCTTCTTTTAAAAACCCCTATTCAGATATATGTTCTAGACCTTCTTACCTCTTCCTAAATCTCAGATTTCTTGCCACTTCACCTCAGGTACGTAGCTATGCAATTCCTTTAAGTCGTAGCTTGGATTATCCAATTTGTATCTATGGCTTTCCAATTTGGTTGATTGGTCCTCCAATATGCTATTGTTAGATTGTATTAGATGATGCATACGAACAGTGTGAAGACTTTTGAACCCTGCAATTTTTTAGAAAATAATATTTCTTTATCTCAACTTATTCTGAATTGAACGACTTTAGATGTGTCAATGTTGTTGCTTGTTGGAGTTTTCCTTACGAAAGACAGCAAATTTTTAGTTTATAAGTAGCATGCGTCTAAAATGTTTTGTTTCGTGATTTGGCTCAGAGCTGTTATATTGCAGTAGGTTGTATAGTCTTTCTGTCAAAGTCTTTCATAACTTTGTATTTTCATGATCTTTGTTCAAGACAAGGAAGAAGGAAGAAGATGTTGACTCTGATGGACCACGTCTTAATGAGAAGATTACTGCTGAGTACGTTAGATTGGTTTCCGAGGAAGGTAATATTGTTGTTTTCTGTTTATCTCTTTTTCAGTGGAGAGTCTCTTATCGATGTGCTTTGTTTTTTATTGCATTGTACCAGATCAAAAAAAATCGAAGAAGAGTATAAGAAGAGATGCTTTTGTTTGTATTTTCGGTGTAGTATATAAAGTTGGGGTCATTCAAAAGTCCTTTGTTCTTGTAGAACTCATATCTGTGATGTCGCTTTGTTGTTATGCAGGCCACTCTGTTGTATCGCTGAGAGAAGCTCTCAGACGGGCTAAGGAGCTCGAGTGTGACTTAGTTGAGGTAACTTTTTAATTGAAACAGGAATTCTAGAAGTTGTTTCTAATTATTTCAACTGGAGATAAATATGCCTTGATTTGTATGTATTATTTGCAAGGTGCCCAATTTGTATCCTTGTAAAATGTTTATATTATTTCCCATGGTTCTAAATCTGTATGTTTCTTCTTCTACTTCGTGTCTTGTCTTGTAGGTTCAGAGAGATGCTAAGCCACCTGTGTGTAAAATTGTAAAATACACATTGGAGAAGTACAAAAAAGCCAAAGTAGGAAAAGAACGTGCTAAGGCCAAGGTCTGTGATATGGCTAGGCCTATCCATACTTAAAATTCTCCAGCTTGTTTGTAAAAAATATTAGTTGTATATGTTCTCTGAATTTATGGTTTTCCTATTTCTAGCGCGCAGAAGCTATTCGACCTGAAGTCAAGGAAATTCGATTTACTCCAAAAATTGTATGGTTCTCTAGAAATGCCCTATATATCTCTTCTTCTTTTTCTTCTGATCTGTGTGGTAATGGAAACACTTGTTTCACTTCGTTTTCTCTTCAGGAGGCAAAAGACTTAAAGTTTAAAGCAGATCAAGCATTAAAACTAATGGAAAGTGGATATCGTGTGAAGGTATGAAGTAATTTTTTTAGGGATTGGACCTCTTTATACTGGTTTCTCTTGGACTTTTGTGGGAAACTTGTGTGGTTATTTTGCAAGTGTGTAAAGTTGTGTTGAAACTGTTTTGCGATACTGCAGTATAGAACAAATCCCCAGATATGTTGCTGCAATACTCCATTGTTTGACCTTTGCTTGAGGTGAATAGAGTAAATAATTCTTGGTCAGCAAATTTTCATTTGTCTCTCTTTTTTTCTTCTCTGTTTTTGTGTAACAGTGCAATGCAGTGCCTGACAAAGACAAGCATAAGGAGCTTGAACCAGAAAAGCTGCTCGAGTTACTATCTCGCTTCACTTGTCATGTAAGTCCCTACTTCTTATGTTGTATAACTTCTTCTAACTGCAATTGTTACCGTGTAATGGTTTTACCCTCGGCTTCATATATGTAACACCCATCATTATCCTAATTATATCGGAACAGCTTGGGGATGCACTTGTGGAATTTGGGCCAGAGGCAGATAGAAAAAGCGCAGTTGTGATAGCTAGACACGCCAAGTTTGGTCCACCCAAGAAAGGAGGAGCGAAAAAGATGAAGGATTTGGACATGAAAACAGCCCGAGTGAAAGAAGAGTCACCAAAGCCTGATAGCTCGGAAGCGGTAGTGTCTATTGTTGATGATCAGGGAGATATAGAGAACTCTGAACCTTGGCTCAGCGCTGAGCAGGCCCAACCAGTTCAAGTCCAAAACACATACGCAAAGAAAGAACCCAGGAGTGAGTTTTCAGGAGGTAGAGATGCAAGCCGGTTTGGTCCTCAGTCTCTAAACCAATCTCCAACTGCACCAAGGCCTCAGTTCCCAAACCAACAGCCTACAGGGCGGTTTGGTCCTCAGTTTCCAAACCAGCCTACAAGTCCACAACGACCTCGGTTCCCAGACGAAACTTCAAATCAGCAACCCACTGGACCACCTCCAAACCGCTATCTAGACCGGCAAGGTCCTCCACCTCGATATCAAAACCAAGCTCCAAATCAACAACCTACCGACCGATTTGCCCCTCAGCCACCAAACCCACCCCGAGCTCCACCACGTCCACAAACCCGGTTGCCAAATAAAACTCCAAACCAACAGCCTACGGGCCCTGGAAGATCTAGTGGCCCGGCTTCAGGTTATGGGATTTTCAGCACCCCAAAACCAAAGTAGAAGCACCAATTTAAGAGTTGCAATTTTTTTATACTTTTTAATGGGAAATTTGTGGATGTCTCAATTGTTTTATGCATCACTAAGTAATAATAGTTCAGTGCATACATTTGTAACCCTCATTCAGTTTTGTTTTGGTCAACACTCACCACCGCTCAATAATCTCTGAATTACATAATTAGTAGTTTGTATCTAAATTGTACATGGTCTAAGGATTGTATTCAATCATTTCAAATAGTTATTGATGATGCATCATCATCCATCACTATGGCCAAACTCTTTGATTCATCATCATACATCATTCATCATGTTCCTTCTTTGTAAGTGAACCAAACCAGTTCAACTAGCTTACACACATGACACATGGCATGATGGCAACATGGAATATTGTTTTTAGAATGAGTGACAATTTCATAATGTGGCTATTATTTTGTGACTTTTAAAAAATAATATAAAAATTTGTGGAATTGCATTTGTTTTCCAACGATATGGATTGTCACTTTTACCAAATTAGAATATTGGTTAATCGTTAACCACACAACTTACGAACGTGCTCTTTAAATAATCACCGAGTTACTGTTTTTGTGGTTTTGTAATGACTCTTCAAAACATAAACAAATTATATATATATATATATATATATATTATTGTAATAGTTGACAAAAAAAAGAAATTATTATTTATTAAATTCTATGAAATAATGGTAGATTTGCACTATGCAACATCTTACACATATTCCACCAATGCTCGATGTATTTGCGACAAGTCATTTTAATTATTCAACGAAAAAAAAAAGTGAGATTGGAACCGAAGGATGTTATTTTTAAAAAATTTAGTTTTTGATGTTTTTAGCGTAATTAGTGAGAGAGAAAATAACAATAGCGGGAATTAAAAAAAAAGACATATTTTTTTTAATCAATCGAGTTATACTATCTATATTATATAGAAACTTGGCTAATGAGCAAATCAGTTGTGATCTAATATTGACAAAAAATCCCAAATTAATTCTAAAAATTTTGGTATGCTTTATTTTAACACAAAAAGAGATTCAATAACTTCTCAATTCTAAAATTTAGATACCTAAGATTTACCTATGGTGAAATAATTAAATATTTATTTTTATCATTCTCTATTAGAGTTTCGACTCTAACTAATAAAAGTTCAGAAATATTATTTACATATAAATCTTGGCATCGTGAAGTATATATCTTTTGAAGATTTTTTTTTTCTATAACTCAAGAATTTTCAAATTTTGTGGGAGAGTGTTTGACTAATCTTCGGGAGGTGGTATAATCCCTAGATAGATCTTCACTTCTAAATATTCAAATGAATCTAAAAGATAGACTCATATCCGTGTAAAAATAACTAGAAATAGGTAACTTAGTTTTGTATTATATGGGAATTAAACTTGCAAACTCTTTAAAGTGTCAACCCCATTATGTACCACTTGATTACAATTTTCTTGTCATCTTTTAAGATTATTATTATGCGGAATTTATCAATATATAAATCTTACTATAAGTACAATATAAATGAACATAATTCTTATGTGACAAATCACTTTCAAACTTTATAAAAGAAATAGAAAATTTATCTCTATCCATTATCTTGAAGATTATTAGTGTTTTATAATTCTCCAAATTATGACATTTGATTATTAAACATCGTGATAAAGTAAAAGAATTTTGAAGTGGAAATGATATTATTCTTTTTGCGAAACTAAAGTGATTAAAATTAAAATACAAAAATGGTAAAATTCCACTTTGTTCTAAAAAAAGGAGTCAGATGTAACTAGAGTCATAGACAACTACAGTTAAAGAGGTTCCCACCACTTCGGCGTTAATCATATTAGACCACTTTGTCCACACAATTACTCCTTTTTGTTTTTTTTTTTGTTTTTTTTTCTCTCTTTTTTTTATCAAAAACGAAGAAGATATATTGATGATTTACCCAACCGAGTTAGGTACATTCAATACAAATTTAGCTAAAGAGTCGGCTTCTACATTTAATTCCTTGCAAACAAACTTGAAAGTAATCACCAAAAACAAAGGGAGAAGTTTGGAAATGTTCAAGAGGACTCCATGGATCTCTTGTAGCATTACTCCTTTAGAGATGGCATTGATGAGGATCAGGGCATCTGATCGGACTTCCAGGTGAGGAATTCCTTTTGATGGTGCCTCCTTCAGGGCTGATCGAACAGCTAAGGCTTCCGCCATTAATGGGGAAGAGACGAACGATTGGATCTCCGAGCTTGAGCTTTTCTGGTTGTCTTCTTCAATGAAGATCCACGCTAATCCCGCTTCTCTCTTCTCCATCCGCCAAGCAACATCAGTATAGCACAAAGTGCACTTTTCAGGATGATTCAACTCAGATCTAGATTTCAATAGATCTGTATTGCTCTTCTCATGCGCTTCATTCTACTCCCTTGCAGCTACAAGCGCTTCTCTGATTAGGTCCGCTGAAGATTGAGATCGATTTTGGAACTGGATGTTGTTTCTCGACTTCCATAAATACCACAGGAACCACGCCGCCAGGTTCGTATTAGCAATACCAATTGGAGGTAAACACTTCAGAACTTTCAGGGTTCTCCACATTTGTGGGATTTGGTTTGGATTTGCTGTATCTGGTTTTCCTTTAACTAGGGGCTTCATTCCAGAAACTTTGTGCAAATTCACACGTAAAGAATAGATGCATAGCTGATTCCTCTTCGCCACATCTCTTACACCTCGCATCAATATTCATATTTCGACGAAGAAGATTTGCTCCCAGCAGTAATGCTTTGTGTAGCAGTTTCCAAACAAAGAATTTGATTTTGGGAGGGACATTTAATGACCAAACATCTTTATTCCAATCGGTTGCGGGTATGTTTTGATCTCTGCCATTGCTTGGTTGTAGTTCTAGAGCAGCATAATAACCTGACTTTACTGAGTAACTCCCATTTCGCGTAGGTAACCAGGTTCTCCTATCCTTTGTTATTGTCTCACTGAGCTTGATGCACCTAATATCTGATTCATTCTAGGGTAGGACTTTTCTTATTGCATCTATGTTCCATTCTCTTGTATCTTGGTTAATGAGGTATGAGACTTTGAGGTCTTTATGCAACTCTGAAGGTAGGCCAATATGTGCTCCTAGGATTGATGTGCTTAACCATTTTTCACGCCAGATATTGATCTCCTTTCCGTCTCCAACATTCCAGCCCATTTGGGTTAAAATTAAATCTCTGCCTTCGAGAATTCCACGCCAACCATGGGAACATGATGCTGGTTTTGTAACTTCAAGGAATCCTTTCGAGTGGCAGTACTTTGCAATTAAGGTTTGAGCCAGCAATGATTCAGGTCTAGTTAAGATTCTCCAGCTCACCTTTGCCAACAAGGCAATGTTGACTGCTTTAATATCTCTGAAGTTCAATCCTCCATACTTTTTTGCTTCAGTCATCCGTTTCCAAGAAATCCAAGCCATGTTGTGTTTATCTCGGGCTTTATCCCACCAGAACCTTACTGATTCATAATGAATTTGATTGCAGATTGACACCAGTAACATGAAGCACGACATCGAATATGATGGCATAGAGCTCAGCACACTTCTTATCATAACATCTTGACCTGCTTAGGATAAGAACTTGGAAGTCCAATTAAGTCTTTTTTGGCATATCTTGTCGATGATGCTTGCAAATAGGTCCTTCTTTCTTCTTCCAAAATGTTTGGGTAAGCCTAAGTACTTCCCACAGCCTCCTACTTGAGATATTTGTAGGTTTTGCTTGATCTTTTCCTTCTGAGCATGTCGCATTTTATTGGAAAAAGTAATCGCTGACTTCACTTTGTTAATTGACTGTCCTGAAGCTGCTTCATATTTCTGGATTATTTGTTGTAGCGTATTAATACTAGAATCATTTCCTTTACAGAAAAACATCATGTCGTCTGCGAATAGGAGATGGTTTATCCTTAGACTTCCCTTGGAAATTCTCAGACCTGCTAGACAATTTTCCTCTTGTGCCTTACGACAAAGGCCAGAAAGTGTTTCACTACAAAGTATGAAGAGAAACAGGGAGATGGGATCCCCTTGTCTAATTCCTCTTGAAGGTACAATATTTCCTTTTGGGTTCTCATTGATAATGACTGAGTACTGAACCGATTCCATACATTGCATTATCCACTCGACAAATATTTAGTGAAAGCCAAATTGGGTTAGCACTTCACGAATATCCATTCTAACCGGTCGTACGCTTTGTTCATGTCCGTCTTGACCGCTATAGCTCCATATTTTTGTGCTTGAGATGTCTTGAGATAATGTAGAATCTCATGAGTGATCAAAACATTGTCTGTTATGCTTCTTTCAAGGACAAAAGCAGACTGGTTTACTGAGATAATCTTATCTAGTAGCGGACTCAACCTCTTAGACAGAATCTTCGCAATGATCTTATATACAAAATTACATAAGGCGATGGGTCTGTATTCCTCTACTTTCCTTGGACTAGCCACTTTTGGGATTAATCTGATGTAAGTTTCATTCATCTTTCTAGGCATAATTCTTGATCTGAAGAAAGACTTTACCTCCTGTATAACAACTGAGCTTACAGTATCCCAATTTGTTTGGAAAAACGCGACAGAAAAACCATCTGGGTCAGGCGCTTTATCAGCATGTATTGAGTAAGCAGCTTCCTTAACTTCTTCACTTGTGACCTCTTTTATGATTTTGGCATTATCATTGTCAGTGATTTTTGTTTTAATGGCTTCTCTTACAGTGTCCTTCATGAAGATGTATATACTGCTTTGAAGTAGTCCAGAATCACCTTAGTAATGTCTTTTTCTTTATGCTTTTCAGCTCCATCAGCACTTTCTATTACTGCTAGTGTATTTTTGATTTTTCTCGCTTTGGTCGAGGCATGGAAGTAGTAGGCTGAATTTCTATCTCCAAGTTATAGCCATAGAACTCTACTTCTTTGTTTCCAGAATGATTCCTCTTCAGTATAGGCAGCTTGTAGAGCGCTAGTCAGTTCTCTGATAGTTAACGTATCACTTTGTAGACTTGACATTGCTAGTTCCAGCTTTAACTTGATTTCTTTTATTTTTTCAGACTTGATTTATTTTTCTCCCTATTCTATTGGATAATTGCAGATTGGGTTCTAGTCAAACGCTGCTGTAGGTCATTCCCAGAATGAAGATTCAATTGCTCAGTGATAATTGCTTTAACTTCTTTATTATCTTTTAACCTTTGATCAAACCTGAACATGGCTTTCTTTCTTTTCCGATCAGGTTCCAGAATTGTTACTAGAGGCTTATGATCAGAGCCTTCAAACTACAAATATGAACTTTTGCTCGATGGGTACAATTCGAACCAGCTCTCATCTGTCATTTCCCTATCTAGTCTACAATGTACTGTATGGTTGTATCTACTTCCGCGCCAAGATAGGCTATCTCCTGAGTGAGGTAGATCAAATAGGCCATTTTCTGAGATGAAGGAGCGGAACTCAACGAAGGAGCTCTCAGCCCTGGGTGGACCCCCTTGCTTTTCATCATTCGAGAGGATGTCATTGAAGTCACCGTGAATGATCCAAGGTGACTTCCTAAGTGTTACAGTTTCTGTTAATCTCTTCCAGGTCTGAACTCTTCGTCCTTTGTCAGTACTACAATAAGTAAATGTAGCATAGAATTTCCTTCCTTCATAACTTACCTCAGTGTCTATGTAATCTTATGAGGAGGATATTATATTAATGAGAAGTCTATCTGTCCACATTAGTTACAAACCTCCTCCTCCTCCATGGCCTTGAGGAGAAACTATGGTATGGTTCTTGAATCTTAACTGTTCAGTTTTTTGTATAACGACTATAATTGTATTCTTAGTCTCCATTAGAAAAATTATATCTGGTTTAAATTGGGTATTAACCTTGACAGTTCCAACTACAGATGGCTAAAGAAGGGGATTTGGACATTGAAAATCCACCTTAGGCTTAGATGTGGCTGGGATCAGGTTTATCACAGGTTGTTCTAAATTGCCCAATCTTTGATTTGCAGGAATTCTGGAAGATGTTGCACCTCCCTTAACTGCTTTTTGTGGAGCCACCTTTTTCTTTTTCTCTCTCTTATTTATAGAAATCTTAATAGGATTTGAACTCTCCCACTATCTCTTTTCTTTTTTTTATTTATTCACACTAAGTCTTAACAAAAAAATCACACAAATTCTTGACCATAATAGAAGTTCACACTAATTCTCTTTTTTTTAAGTGCGGTTAAATAAACCTTTTTCTTGTTTCTTTTGAATGAATTGCATAATTTATGTAAATAAACACTTTATTTTACACAAAAGTATGACTAGACTATTTTGAAAAATAATCATTAAATTAACATAGAGAATCTTTATTAAATAGTATTAATGAATTACAAACTTTACAAAATTTAATTGAATTCATCTTATACTTCAAATTCAAAAAAAAATTAGTACAAAAAGAATGCATGTATAATTAATCATTAGAAAAATTTTAATAGATGTGAAAATTTTACTCAATATTACGAATTTGAGTATTTTTTTATGGATTTGAGTGATTGTAGAATTTTTTTTAAATTACAAAGATCTGAATCTTTACTTAATACTTGTTATTTTGATTTAGATTTGCAAAATTTATTTTATACTCCCTCCGTTTCACAATAAATGTCATTTTAGATTTATTTTTTCGTTTCAAAATAAGTGTCGCTCTACATTTCCAATATAACTGTTAGTATAAATGGTCTTATTTAACCTTATTATCAACTAAGCAAATAAAAAAAATGTCAAGAGTCAATTAGTATTTAAGGGCTTAATAGAATTTTAATATGTTTCTTTAATTTGTGTGCGAAATGTTAGAACGACGCTTATTATGAAACGGAGGAAGTAAGATTTTAAAATCAAATAACTCTACAAAAATTTATAAATTTTACATAGATACACTTTAATGAATGAGTTGAATTAATATAGTGGAAGTATCGAGATATATAATGCCAAAGCGAAAAAAAGGAAAGCCATTGGTATTGAAAATTGTGAATGTTGTATCTATAAATGGTGACAATCTTAATTAGCTCATAAGGATTTAGCATGTGGGAATCTTTGTGTTTCACAATCAACGATCCATTGTTATTTATTACTATAATAGTAACAATTTATTTTATTTTTTTATAACTTATTTGACAACATTTTTGTTTAACTAATAGGAGTATTCAATTTTGGCTTCCAGCGAGTGCATGAACGAGGGAACCTTCGTCGTGGCAGCTGACTCCACTTGGCAGGTTTAATTGAATTTGAAGGATCCTCAAAATTCAAGTTACTTTTTTATCATTGTTTTTGTTTTTGTTTTTTTTGAAAGTAGCTTTTATGTTTATATAATAGTATCATAATTTCTGTTGGAGAAAAAGTATGAATTTGCTTGTTTATGTTTGGTCATAAATAAATACAAATTATGAAAAACTCATCTTCCCATCATTTTCTTTATCTATTCATTGACCAATCCCATTTTCTTTAATTATGATTTCTCAATTTTAATATTTTCTTTTGGGTTTAGGCTTCCTAGAAATATTTAGAGTGTAATTTTAATAATTTTATATAGTATTGAATGCATTGGTTTTTTTAAAAAAAAATCCTCCCAAAAAGTCTTAAAACACAAATTTATCCAGAAAAATGTTTTGTTTTAAAATAAACCCATGAATCAATAGTTTAATTTTATTTTTACTTCTTTTCATTGAAATTGGATTCTAGAAAATTATGTAATTTTTAACTATATTGTTTAACATTTAAAAAGATAGGGGCTATGGATCATGTTTTCTCCATATGTTTATAGACAGCAAAAACATGTAGTCATGATGAAAAATATCTTTTTTGTTTCATGTTTGAAAATATTTTTAAAAAATATATATAACTTTATACCTATCTTATTCAGAGGTTTGATGTATATACATAGAAGAATATGAAAAATACCTAAACATGTGACTTGTGCATATTTTTCACCTTAAATGGCAAAAATAGAAGATATAAGGTTTTTTTATTTATAACTTCAACCGTTAGCTTTATTAATTATTCACAATGAAGATATAAGGTTTTCATATCTAAATTTTATATGTTTTTTTTAATATTGAGTCACAACTAGTTAACACATTAATCAAGTTCTTACATAATGTATGTGGTTTTTAGTCTAATGACAAGTGATAAATCCAAAATAATATATTATGATTACAAAATTATGGTTACAAAATAAAGATAATATGTTATATATGATTTATACATTATTATTTTTCTCTCCATGGTTTGCTCGATCACTTTGTTGATGTATTTTGTTGAGTGGTGGAAAAAAAAGTACGTATTATCATACTATATTGTGTTGTCTTTTAATCTTTATGTTAATGTCTTAATCTTTCCATCATTTTTTTTAACAAATATAGTACTTTAATTTATCAACTTAAAAAGTAGGTGTACTGTTTACAAAAACACAACTTCTAGATAAATTTTAGACACTTTTAACTAACCAATCTACCTTCTTAATGAAATTTTACCGAATATGATGAAGAGAGAAAATATGGAAGAGGCTTCTAACTCTGAGTCTGTCAAATTTTTCCAAGTATTGAAAGAACGTTGGATTACTCGTCTGGATTTGCCATCATCTTTAAAATCATTGCACAATCTGTAGTACATTGAACTTTATTAACGTCAAATTTCAAAAGAGACTCTATAGTCTAAAATAGTGCTTCAAATTCGGTATGTCGATCATTTTAAAAATGGTTTTCCTTCAAATATTTATTTTTAACATAAATTAAGCTTATTAAGAAAAAATTGAAATTTGAAGACATATCTTGTTTGACGGCAACTTCACCTGGAATATATTATTAATGGAGAGACCTGTAGCAACTTTTATTTTTTTGAATGGAGAAAGCCTTCTTATTAGCTTCATTTATACGACATTATGACTTCATATTATCAAACTACTCTTCAAATTCCAGACAATATTATAAATGGTAAACACAACTTTTTAAAATGGAATTAGGATGGAGAAGATAATACTCAACTACTTGATCGAATACAATTCCCATCAGATTATCTTAAGATTCGAATAATGAAAATTGAATTCTGTTCAAATATCTTTGAATTTTTCTAACGTTTTGTTATATAGTTTATCTATTATCTACTTATGTTGTATTTATGTTAAAGATAGAGAAAAAAAAGTTGCTCATGTTTATACTGATTGTATTTGAGAAAATTAAATATAATGAAGCATGTTTGTGACAACAAATAAATGGAGATGAGAGTGAAAGATGAAGAAGATAGGGATGAGAATAGTTTTGATCAAAATCCACTTGCATGCCACTTGATTATGGATTCATTAGTACAAACATGAAAGACTAAATTCCCTTTCAAGTTGGATTATTTCATTTGGAATATTGCTACATTGGCTGTTAATTATTGACTTTATAAGGCCAAATATAATTTCAGATACAATTTGCCATTTGATGTTTTTTACTCTCCTACTTATATATATACATGTTATGCTGTGTAGAAAATTAATTTGATTTTAAATGTTGCATAAATTTTAATATAATTAAATATAGTAACTAAAGCTAATGTAAATTTTATTTAGATTGAGATTATGGGTAGTCTCTTAAATTAAACATAAAAGTTCATATCTCATGATTTTTTTGTCTAACTAAAATTTCATAGTTTCAAGTGGACTTTTAGATGATTTTATAACAAAACCATTTTTTTTCTCAAATTCATATAAAATCATTTAAACCTCACAAAAACTAATAAGGGTGTATAAAATGTATTGTGAATGATTTAGTTTTCATGATGTTTTAGATGAATTTGGAGAGTTTTTGATGATTTGTTATAAAACATAAAACTCCACTTGGAACTATGAGATATAAAATTTTATATATTTATTTAACGAAAAAATATTTCGAAAACTTCTTACAGTCTTTTAAAATCATATGCTTAAAATATTTTCTATAATAATAGATTTGATTGTGTTTTTAACAATGTTCAATATCATTGAAGTTCATAAATTTTTTAGAACTTCACATTTGTATAACAGATAATTTACCAATTTAATACAAATCACCTCAAATACAAGGTTTAATATATCTTTTAAATCATTCATAATTCATAATTTAATATATTCTTCGTGATGTATAATCAAAACCATATGAATGAACCGAAAAAGTAAACTTTAATAATATTTATCTTCTAATCGAAGAAGCTATACAAAACTTAGAATCAGTATTATTTAGGACAAATGAGAAATATTGAAATAGAGTGTGTAACCGGAGAGAAAACTAAAATATCTGAATCGGTTCACAAAATAATCAAATTCTCTTATAACCGTCCACAGGCATAAAAAAAATAAGTGATTAAATGGTATGTTTACTATATATATATATATAGTTAGATATCAAATTCAACATTAAGGTAATGACAACATATATATCCAATGGTGTGTTTACTTTTATTTGAATATAATTCATCATATCATATGAATTTACTTATATTTTTCTCTAATACAATTTCAAGTACGAGTATTGACTTCTTATAACTTATGTCTTTGCATTTTTCATTTTTGAAATTAAAACAAAAGCAAACACCTTTTTTTCCATAGAAGACGTATTATAACATCTTTGTTTATTTCACTATAATTTAATTAACAGAAAAATATAAGAAAAAGGTTATTAACTTACACAAACTTGCTACAACTTTTAAAATAAATCAAATCAAATTAAAACAAAATTTATTGCAGCTTCAATATCAATATATAGTAGCCAAGTCAAATATGTAAACGAAAGAGATAAAACTTAAAAGAGGAATAAACTATTTAAATAACTCTCTCTGTTCTATATATGACTAATTACTGTTATGTGAACCCCACCACACCCTTACGCTATTGTCAATCTCTTTTCTTTCCAATAAATCAACGGCTGTAATAAATCCTTACTGATGAAACGCATATAAACCGTTGGATCTGATTGATGCCGATTGATACAGTAAAACGAACGGTCGAGATGAATAGGTTGACTTTACTTGGAGTAGATCAGAAAGTGGAGAGCACCAAAGCAGATTGGTAATAAACATGAGCCATGCTCGGGCGTTTCTTCCTTCCCCCTCTCTCTCTATCACTTTCTCTATCTCTCTCCTTTTAAGCGGCCATTGGAATTCTCCAAGTGCCAGTTCGAGCTTTTCTTCTGGTGATTATTGATTCTCTCTTTCAATCTTTTTTTTTCATTCCTCTTTTTCAAATTTTTGATTTGTTTTTTTTTCCTTTGTGATTTAGGGTTTTTCTTTTCGGCGAGTGTTGATTTGATATTAATTCGATGATTTTGAGGAATTTTTGGTTACTGTAGTGTTCTTAAGAGTCGTGTGAGAAATGTTTTTTTCTTTTTTTTTTGAGCAATTTTTTTTGTGTTACATCGATTTTTAGAGAAGGGTTTTGACTCTCAGTTAGGGGTGGGGTTTACTCGAATTGGATTCTGTAAATTATCGAAATGAACTTTGAGCTGGTCCTGATTTTGATTCTGATATTGTTGTCTTTCAAGTGTTTATTGATTTGATCCTTTATGTTTGTAGGTTTGGTTGGTTTCCTCATTAAAATCAAAAGGTGTATACAGGAATTTTGAATTAAAAATGGAGACAGAAGACGATTTGTGCCAAAACAATTGGGGAAGTTCTTGTTCAAAATTGCGTGAGCCTTCGGGTTCGTCAAACCAAATGTTTGCAGGTTTCACATCACAGCAAAAGTGGGAAGATGCTTCAATCTTGGATTATGAGATGGGTGTGGAGCCTGGTGTGCAAGTTTTCGACGACATGAAAGCTTCAGGACAAGATAACACTCAAGTTAATGTTGAGTTCCTGCAAGGAGTAAGGGCTCAAGCTTGGGATCCTAGGACGATGCTGAGTAATCTTTCCTTTATGGAACAGAAGATTCACCAGCTGCAGGATCTCGTTCAACTTCTTGTTGGCCGAGGTGGGCAGCTTCAAGGTCATCAAAACGAGCTCGTGGCTCAGCAGCAGCAGCAGCTCATAACGACGGATCTTACTTCCATAATCATACAGCTGATTTCCACTGCAGGTAGTCTTCTTCCATCTGTTAAGCATAATATGTCAACAGCGCCGGGTCCATACATTGGGCAGCCCGGTTCAGCCATGTTCCCTTATGCAAGGGAGGCTAATAACGTTGCTTCACAGAGCCAAAACAATAACAACTGTGGTGCCCAAGAGTTCGATTTGCCTAAGCCGGTTGTTGTCGATGAGAGGGAAAGCCATGTCGTGGAGGAACATGAAATGAAAGATGAAGATGATGTGGAGGAAGGAGAGAATCTTCCTCCTGGTTCATACGAGATATTGCAGCTTGAGAAGGAGGAGATTCTCGCACCGCATACCCACTTCTGCACTATATGTGGCAAAGGTTTCAAAAGAGACGCAAATCTCAGGATGCACATGAGAGGCCACGGGGACGAATACAAAACAGCAGCTGCTCTGGCTAAACCAAACAAAGAGTCCGTACCCGGGTCTGAACCGATGCTGATCAAGAGGTACTCGTGCCCATTCCTGGGTTGCAAACGTAACAAGGATCACAAAAAGTTCCAGCCTTTGAAAACAATTCTGTGTGTGAAGAACCACTATAAACGCACCCACTGCGATAAAAGCTTCACTTGCAGCCGGTGCCATACCAAGAAATTCTCTGTCATTGCAGATCTGAAAACTCACGAGAAGCACTGTGGGAAAAACAAGTGGCTCTGTTCCTGTGGTACAACATTTTCAAGGAAAGACAAGCTGTTTGGTCACATTGCTCTTTTCCAGGGACACACGCCTGCGATCCCTTTTGAAGAGACAAAACCTTCAGCTGGTACATCTGCTCAGAGAGGGAGCTCTGAAACCGGGAACAATAACCCAGGCATGGTTGGCTTCAATATCAGTTCTACGTCCAGTGCTAACCAAGAAACCACACAGCCTGGAATGACGGATGGGAAGATAAGTTTTGACGAGTCTTTCTCGCCAATGAACTTCGATACATGTAATTTTGGAGGGTTCCATGAGTTCCCGCGACTGATGTTTGACGATTCAGAGAGTTCATTTCAAATGCTTATTGCGAATGCGTGTGCTTTCTCACCTAGGAGTGGTGCTGGGTCTGTTTCGAATACTATTCTCTAAAGCATTGCTATATATGATATGTTATGTAAGATGTTCTAGTTTCTAGCCTTTAAGCAGGTCTTTCGTGTCTGTAATTTATTTCCGCCAGAATAATATCAGGATAGCAAAAAATGGATTTCTTTTTCTTAAATCTGTTGCTAGTAATACACGAAAGTTAGATTCTTCTTTCTTTTTCTTCTTAGTATGGTTCACATGAATTAACTTTGTTCACGGTGAACACAAAATCTAGAAATATATCTTTTAACTTTTATGAAATGCCAACAAAATTGGATATCGACTTATATATGGAAGTCTAAAGCTACATTACATATGAACTACAATGTCAGTTTCAAGGTTACTTTAGAACTTGCGCTCTATTCATACTAGTTTCAAGGTTACTTTAGAACTTGCGCTCTGTTCTTGAGTATGAATGTGTTTGACTTGGGTTGTTCAATCGAGTTCTGTCTTTGAATGGTCAAGAGAAAGATGTGTTGGTGCGCTTGAACTTCTCAGTATCATCGATGCAAGGTTGAGAAGAAGCTTGACAGTACTTCAGAATCATTGCTTGTATCTCTCTCCATCAGCCATTCCTCTTGAATTTGTACCCTCACATCTCTAGATAAAAGATATGATTACAGAATCAGCAAGGAGGTTGCATAATAATCAAATTAAAAGGGTCTAAAGTGAGAAAGATAGAACCTTTTCAAGGCAAGAACTTGATAATTTCTTCTCAAGTAATCTGCGTATTTCGTAAGGGCCTCTTGAGCATATGGTCTCCCCACGGTTCTTACAGCTGCTGCGCTTAGTAAACTCTCCAGAGAACCATGTTTTCTCACAAGTTTCATCGCCGTTTTCCTTCCAAACGCAGGGACTATATGCTGAATCCCTGGAACTCCATCAACTTCATCACCCATTATGCATCCTATCACAAAATTCATAGTCCTGTTTAGTATCTCCAAGAATCACACTCGCAGAGAAAATGCCTAGCTAAAACCAGACTTGTATTTATATCTGGCCAAACAGCCAGATCAAGCTGGTTTTTTTTACACTTAAACAAAGCATAATTGCTCATAAGTTAAATGTTTGAAGGCATGTTTGTAGAGATAACTTGGTTTAGGCACTTACGAAAGCTCAAATCAGACTGTGGATCACAGTTATACTGAGCATGGTAATGTTTCAAAGTATAAAAGGACCATCTTCTGAGATCAGCCAATGGCATGACAATCTGAACATTTTCTGAGATCAACTGCTTAAAGTCTTTGTCAGGCGATGCAATAACCGCAAGATATCCTCTTTGCACAGCTTGGTCCATTAGCGTAGCCACCACATCGTCTGCTTCATGTCCTTCTATTCTAACAACCTTGCACATCGACCAATTTCCAAGTCAGATCATTCATTCGCTTTTATTGTTAATTCAAGTAAATGTCACCCTATCCTAATAGCCTTAATTATATATCCTAGAGACTCAAGGAATCAACATTATCTCCAGAATCAAGTTTGTTTATTTAACATTGAGTAGAATAGTTTTACCCACTGGCACATTGCATTTTTTAAGAATTTCATCGACAAATTGATGAGGCCTTTTGGAGAATTTCCCAGGATTTGGTGATTTCCTATGAGCTTTATATGAAGGCAGCAACTCTCGGCGTCGTTGATTACCTTCTTCCCCATCGAGAACCTACAAAAGGAACTATTTTCCGTGAATCCGGGAAAAGAAAAAAATGTACAGAGTCAAAGAAAAGGAGAGAAGTTTACAGCTATGACAGGATCAGTGAGGCTGACTTGCGAGAAGAAGAGTGAAATCCAGTAACCAAAAGCCTGCGAACTGGGCTTGTTTCCTTCGTAGCAAAGTGGACTAACGTCTAAGAAGAAGACCCTTTTCTTTTTCTTCCTACTTTCTTCATTGAAGCCACTGCGAATATCCTTCTGAAGAACTTGCCCATAATCTGTTCGATGTAATGCCTCACAGGAGAAGGACGTGGATTGAGTAGAAGATAATGAAGAAGAAGAGACCCATTTGGTTTGCGAAGTTTTAGGCTTGTCGATGGATTTACTTGTGAAGGAAAAGAGAGAATTGGGTAGAGCAAATCCTACTGTTATCATCGTCTTCAACCTCCAAGCCAATTCGTTAATTATCCTCTGTCGTCGTTTATTTTTGGTGGTTTTTGAATCATTTCTACTTGGACCGAGCTTCTTATTTGGGCTTTGAATAAAATGTTTTGCTGATTAAGCTTTACGTAATTAAGCCTCTGATTTCATCGTCACCCGCCAACTAGATTTAACTGATGAGGACACTCGTAATTGGCCAAACAAATATAGAGAGAATTGTTAAAAATACTTTATTCTCATCTAAAATTGTCACAATACACATTCCTCAAATATATTTTTTCAACTATTAGAATAATTGAACCGATAAATCCCGATCCATAACCAAAATTCTTTAACCTAAATTGGAAGGCATTCGAACTCATTACCTGGTGTCAAATTAAATAAGAACAAACCATCTGCATATTTGCTTCCTTAAATATTTTTATTGAAATATTTATTTTATAAATAAGAAAATGGTCAATTAAATATCCAACTCTAATATTTTGACCAAATAAAATACCTTATGATATATTATCTAATTTTAATTAACATGAAGACTAAAATAAAAATTAAAGGTTTATTCAATTAAGATTTAATTAAATTTTGAAAATTAATCATTATAAATTAATACAA